>CATKHZ010000027.1:0-14468 GCA_949752835.1 Empis stercorea | reverse complement strand
TATAAAAAAGTCATGTGGGGCTCATCATATAAAAAAGTCATGTGGGGTATCAAATGAAAGGTCTTTACGAGAACATATATCCCGTTGGGTACTCCGAGAGATACGGTGGGTCATGTGGGGCCCATCATACAAAAAAATCATGTAGGGCATCAAATGAGAGGTCTTGAAGAGTACATCTCGTTGAGTAGTCGATGTAGCTCCGTGGGGCAACTGAGGGATTTGTTCACCTCCTCATG
Organism: Empis stercorea; assembly: GCA_949752835.1. Classification (NCBI taxonomy): domain Eukaryota; kingdom Metazoa; phylum Arthropoda; class Insecta; order Diptera; family Empididae; genus Empis; species Empis stercorea. The sequence continues at coordinate 14,232 of CATKHZ010000027.1, read as the reverse complement.
CCCCAAGATTTGTATATGTATATATATATATATATTTATACATCGGTATATAAATCGTCACCTGGCCACAACTCTTGAACACCTTGACCGATTGAGCTCAAATTTGGACGTTAATCTCGTGTCATCAGATACTTGGTGCACCAATTTATTTAGTACCTTTTTGATGGTAGGAAGTGGCACGAGGGTTGCATATACTAAAAAAATCATGTGTGGTATCAAATAAAATGTCTTCATGAGTACATCTCAATGGGGGCTAGTCCGGAGGCGCCGCGGGTCATGTGGTAGCCCAAAACGTGCGCAATGAGATTATTATTATTTTTGAGATTATTTATTTATTTTGTCAAATAAAGACAACAAGAATGTAAAATAATTACATTCAGAATACTTATATCTATAATCTAATTTATATAATGGAAAAAGAAACTTATTATATACGTCATTTAATGAAATTAGATACTAAGGTCTTAAATAATATATTAGTCTTACAAAATATTTACAATAAAAATCAAATTGAACAATAATGAAACTGCATCACGACAATGTAATTAAAACTCTTTTTTAAATGTTACTCTATTAATAGAGTTGTAAAATAGTTTATAAAATTTATTAAAAATCTTGGAGCGTCTACTAAATGGTTGATTCTGGCTATATGATGAAGAATGCATGGTGACTTCTAAATATGGCGTGTGTCTTAGATTTCTAATGTTATTGTTTACTTTGATTTTATTACATAAATACCCAGAATTAATATTACTTTTAAGAAGATCACAGGCGAAAACTGCCGCAGCAGTCTCTCTACGACTATTTAAAGAGTTAATTTTTAGCAAACCCAGACGTTCGGTATAGGGGGAAGATTAAAACGGTCGTGCCAATTTAGTGAACGAAGAGCAAATAAAAGAAATTGTTTTTAAACAGATTCAAGTTTTTTAACATCACATTCAAAGAAGGGCATCCACACAACACTGCAATACTCCAAAATAAGTCTAACGAGGGCACAATATAATGATTTGATTATTTAAGGATCATTAAATTCTTTCCCTCTTCGTTTAATAAAACCCAGCATTTTTTTAGACTTGGAGTATACCGCATCTATTTGGTGTTTCATAGTTAATTAAGAGTCCAGCAAGACACCTAAATCAGAAATTATATTTTTCCTCTCCAAAGTCGAACCGTTTATCACATAATCAAAATAAACCGCAGACTTTTTAAGACAGAAAGAAATAACATTGCATTTTTTTATATTTAAAAACATGCCATTCAAAATACACAAGTTATATAAAGTGGTTAAATTATCTTGCAGAAGTAATCTGTCATTAATGGTGTTAAAAACTCTAAAGAGTTTTATATCATCAGCGTATAGCAAATATTTAATACCCTCAAAAACAGTAGTTAGATCATTTATAAATAATATAAACAATAAGGGCCCAAGATGACTACCTTGAGGCACACCAGACGACACATTAATTGCAGAGGATTTAACTCCATTGTGCTTCACATATTGCGTCCTATCGCTTAAGTAAGATTTAATCCAGTTCAGTAGAGAACCCGAAATACCCAACTTGTTGAGTTTAAAAATTAATAAGTTATGATCAACTTTGTCAAAAGCCTTGCTGAAATCCGTATAAAGTGAATCAATTTGACTCCCCATCTCCATATTTTGCAGTATATATGATGTTTAGTCAACTAAATTAGTACATGTTCATCGACGCTTAACAAAACCATGCTGGTTTACATTGATATAGTCAATTAATAAAGCATTTAGTTTATTAGTTACAATTTTTTCAAATAATTTAGGAACAGCCGATAGTATAGCTACTCCTCTATAGTTTTTTATGTCAGAATTATCACCACTTTTAAAAATTGGAATTAAAAATGAGCTTCGCCAATTTTTAGGAAATATACCGGTTTGAAGTGAGTGATTGAATAGTGAGAGTAACGGTGCAGCTAATACATCCGCTGTTTTTTTCAGAAATATGGGTGGAATTGAGTCCGGACCAGCACCTTTATTTTCATCAAGGGCCTTTAAAGATTGAACAATGTCATCGAGTTCAATACTTAAATTTGTTAAGTCTAGAACTTCACTGGCCACGTTAGAGAAATCACTCGGATTAAAAGTAATAGGTGCTGAGTATACTGATTTGAAAAACTCAGCAAATCTGTTGCAAATATCAGAATTATTTGAGACTTTAGTCCCTTCGAAATGCATAACAGATGGAAACACATTAATATTTTTTTTTAAATTAATAAATTTATAGAAACTTCGTGGATCAGATTTTAACTGAGAACCAATCTTTTCCAGATATCTTTCATAGCATACTTTATCATATTCATCGTATTGTTTTTTTCGAGTAATAAAAATATTAAAATCAATTACATCGCGCGAACAACGCCATTTTTTAAGCGATCGATTGCGTTTATTCCTTAGATTTTTAATACACTTATCATGCCACGGTGGTGCATTGGAAGTAGTTATTAGTTTCTTTGGAACAAACCTGTCTATTACATTTAAAATAACTGCGATGAGTGAATCTGACATTTCATCAACATCACCACCAAATATGGGCCAGTTAGTAGATGCCATAAAATTGTTTATTGCCGAATAATCTGCTTTTTTTAAATCAAATTTTAAAATAGATTCTTTTACATGAGAATTTCTTATATCTGCATAGATATAATTAATTTCGAACACTATGGAAAACACTGGATTTGTTGTATAGCAGTGAAGCAGTTTCCGATAGTACAATATCGTTAAAAACATTAGTAAAAACTAAATCTAAAACATTATTATAATTATTCTTTAAATTACAAATCTGATTAATCCCTTGGTTAGCAAAAAAGTCAATAACAGCATTTTGTTGATCGGTTAAAATATTAACAGGATCATATACAATATTATTTTCAGCACATTCAATCAATTGTAATTTAGGAAGGTTGAAATCACCATAAATGAAAATATCATCAACATCATTCATATTATTTAAAAATTTTTCAAAAGAATTTAAATTTTTTTCATATATATTCACATTCTGACTGGGGTGAATATAAACACAACCTATGTATATATTTTTATTAGGCAACGTAATTTTCACCCAAATTTGCTGATATAAATTGAAGTAATTAATTTCAGAATCCAAATGAATTGGAACAAGAGATAGAGATGTATGAACCGCAATAAGAAGACCACCAACCCTGTCTTCACTATCTTTTAAAGAACGATCACAGCGAAAAATTTGCCAATTGGAGTTCAAAATTTCGTAATCCAGATGCTCTGCTTTCAACCATGTTTGAGTGATGATTAAAACATTATATTCACAAGATGAAGCGATCATAAATGAAAATATCATCAACATCATTCATATTATTTAAAATTTTTTCAAAAGAATTTAAATTTTTTCAAAAGAATTTAAATTTTTTTCATATATATTCACATTCTGACTGGGGTGAATATAAACACAACCTATGTATATATTTTTATTAGGCAACGTAATTTTCACCCAAATTTGCTGATATAAATTGAAGTCATTAATTTCAGAATCCAAATGAATTGGAACAAGAGATAGAGATGTATGCTGTGATCGCTGTGATAGAACTCAGTCAAATCACCCCGCATGCCAGACATATTTTGATAATATATTTTTAAATCCTTGCGTAGTTGCGGCGATACATTCGAAATTTTTTGGATTTATCAGTAATTGATGATGTTTTAAACTCACGAATATCGCAATTATTAGGCCAATTTCGAATATCGAGCATAGGTTTTAAAAAATTTTCAGGTATACTAATTTTCAGGTATACTAACAAATCCATCCCAAGTTGTCAAAGTATTTCAAATTTAAAAATGCCACCGTGGTTAATTGATTTAAAATAAATTATCGGTCAAATAAAATAAATTATCGGACAAATAAAATTTATAGCCAGTCAAATAAATAAATATTTAACCGACTAAAAAGTATTAAAAAAATAAAAAAAGTATTTTAAATATACTTTCGCTTAAAGTAAAATAACTACTAAAAAGTAAGAAGCAAGCAAATAATACCTCATCAAGGTACTTTCCTGTGGAGTTTGAGTAAGTGTGTTATGATAGACAGGTAAAGCTTTGATCGGTCGCTGACCCAGTGCCGCAAATGTTCAATTCCTAATCAAGTGCTTGCTTTACCTCCCCGTGTTGGCAATCGGACAACAGATTTTTTGTTTGATGGGGTCCCACCTTGCCTACTTGTTGGGCCTCCACTCGACTCACGGCGCCCTTCGGACTACCCCCATTGAGATATACTCGAGACCTTTCATTTGATACCTCCGAGGGTATATATATATTAATATATATATATATATATATATATATATATATATATATATATATATATAGTGGAAGTGTAAATTCAAAAAAGGGAAAATAAAATACATAATGGTTCTTACATTATAAAAAAATAGTTTTACTGAACATTTTATATTCATAATATATCTAATTTTTACTTACCAATAAAATTTACCAACCCTCTTTTGTTCTTATTATTATATTTAGTTTAATTTTCTACTTCTTCAGCTATTAAATTAAAATTATGAAAGCTGGGTATTGATTTCTATAGTTTAATTTATTAATATTTTCTCGAATAATTTCCACATTATCTGTTCATGATGACAGATTAACGTTATGTAGAATTTTGTTGTAGTCTGTTATGACTTGATTTTCCTGATCTCTTATCATCACGCATCCTTGTTCATTATTGATGTTTTCTGTTCATTTGCTTGAATTGGCGTCAACATCGTCGTCAGAAATATTATTATGATTAGTACACGTACCTGAAAAAGTATTTTCAAATTTATATTTTTGTTATGATCTTTCTAGAATCTTATTCCTTTTTATTTATAATGGTCACTTATATATTTTGGTTTTAATTACATGCCGTTGATTCGCGATTTTACATACTCATAATTTTTTTTTTTTTAATCTACATTTTCCCTATTTTTATTCAATTTATTAATATTCCTTTCTTTATTGTTTTGTACTTTCTTAATTATTTCATTATATTCATCTAACTTAATATTTCCGTTAATAAAATCGACAGGTTGTTTCCCGGTTGTTGAGTGGATAGTTTTATTAAACATTGATAAATCTGTTAGCCCAAAATCGTCTAGACTTTTGTTTTCTGGTTGGTTGGTTGGTAGGAGTCGAGCCTCCCGACACCTGTCAGGAGACTCCAATTAGCGTTAAGGTTGTTGAGGTGATGGTGACCCAGAGAGCGGTATCTGGCCCTGGCCAGCGCTGGGCATTTGCATGCAAAGTGTATTACCGTCTCTCTTTCATTTGGGTCGAGGCAACTACGGCAGAATTGATGGGATGGTATTTCCTAATCTGACCGCATGTGTACCAATTGGCCAGTGCCCCGTGAACACAGCTATAGTTCTGGCTATGTCCTTTTATTTCTGACTTATGTTTTATTTTTAGTATCCTAAAATGTTCGTTTAAGGTTGCATGAAATTTTTCTATATCCGAATATCCAGTATGTACATATTTTTGCGGTTCTTATGTGAAATAATTGTTTGCTTTGAAATATTCTTTCACATTATTTACTGTAAAGCTTATTTTTCCTTTAATGCATTCTATTTCGTAATTTGATTCTTTCAATTTAATTTTCCATCGCTTACTATTTGGTTCTTTTAATGATCCTAACCAAACTAACGGCCTATGATCAATTTGAATACAAAATACGGTCTTAAGTATTTTACTGCCCATCCATATAGATATGGTCTGAAGTATTTTACTGCCAATACAATAGTCCAGGGATTTGTTCGTGATCATTTAAAGTTCTACTTGTACAACCGGATGCCCTTCTTGTGCTAATATCGCCCCTACCACATAGTTTGACGCGTCTGTTGTTAATACAATTTTTTTATTAAAATGTGGGAATCCAAATTTAGGTTCAGAAGTAATTCAAGTTTTTAAATTTTCAAAACTTTCAATATATTCTGGGTCCGCGATATTTTTTTTGTTCCTTTTTTTAGAAAAACTGCAATTGGCTTGGCAATTTTTGAATAGTCTTTGATAAATTTCCTATATATCCTGTGATTCCTAAAAATAAATATTATATATTTAATTTGCTTGGCTGTTTTAGGTATTACAATTGTTTCTATTTTATTTGGATTTGGCTTTATGCCGCTAGTAGTAATAATATGCCCTAGAACCTATGTTTCTTTCTTTAAAAATTCGCTTTTGTCTAATTGAACTTTTAAATTAAAATCTATTATTAAGTTTTTGTAATATTTTTTTAATAGAGCTAATATGTTCGCCTTCTAAACTAGTGAAAAATATTATAATATCGTCTAAATAAACTAAAGCTATATACCTAAGAATTCTGATAACACAGAATTCATTAAACGCTGAAAAGAAGCTGTCGTGATTTTAAGGCCAAAGGGCATTTTAGTAAACTCATAATGCCCGCGATCGGTTGAAAATTCAGTTTTTTGTCATGTAATCTTTTCAATTTCTACTTGCTGGCAAGGTCCAAAGAGTGAACTACTGCAAGGTCCAAAGTAGTGAAATATTGGGCCTTACCCAGTTTTTCAAAAATATCTTCTATGTTCGGAATCGGGAATTTATCATATATTGTAACATAATTTAGTTATCTATAATCTATAACTAATATCCATTTCTGATTTCCAGAAGCATCCGACTTTTTCGGTACCACCCATATTGGTGCGGTATAAGGTGAATTACTTTCTGGGTACCTATAACTTTTCGTATAAATAGGAATTTAAATTTTGGTTTTAATGGAATGTTTAATTGCGTGAGTAAAACTGAAATCCATTCCTTCTTGATACAGTTTTTAAACTCTGTAACAACATTAATAATTTCAGATTTTGCTTCCAAATTTAAGTGATCTGTTCGAATTTGTGCAGATAGGGTCTTTTCTATTATAAGCTGATTTTTTTTATTCCTACTCTGTACTATAAGAGTAGAGTATCTGTATGGTTGTTGTTGTAGCTACTCTACATAATTATCCAGTACAACATGTAGAGTAAAGGGAAATGAATGGGGAATTATTAAATTTGAATATGGCAACTATAAATTTGACAAGAAGATACTTCATTTCGTATATTTGTATATTGAAAATTTGATTTTTAAAAAATATCAACAAAGTGGGCGAATTTTTTTCAATCAATATTTTCCCCTTGCACTACATCGGTTTTTTATTCCTTTTATATCGAGTACTACAGAGTAGGAATAAAAAATTCAGCTATAGTCAAAATTAAAACTAGATTCGTTTTCTCTATTTAGCAAATTTATTAATTCATCGTAATCTTCTTCATATTTATTAAGATAACTTTTGATATATGCATTTTCAGTTTCTAACGTTCATTATTATAATTTAAAATAATATGTAAGGTACTAAAATATTATTTCCTATTGAACCATGATATTGAGAATGACAATTATATTCTAAAAATTCAACAGTTTCTCCTACCCGATTAAATTCCTTCAATAATGGTATTCTTACTTTCTTAGCAGTCTGTAAGGTTTGATTTAATGTTTTAAATTTTATAGATTCTTCAATTGGAACTTGCCACTTAGGATTGCAATTTCCGGGATTTATTATACTTGATGTGAATTTTTTAATCGGCGCATCGACTATTATATATATAGGGTAAGAATGATTTGTCGAGGCTACTACAGGAAAATTTTCCTGTTTTGCTTTTCTGTCTTCAAGATTTTAAGCTATTTTGTTTTTTGTAGAACTGTCAACTTATTATTATTTCCATTATTTTAATAGTTTTGTCTTCATAATTACGATTACTAAAATTTGTGTTCATATTGTTATTATTACCGCTATTGTAAAGATTACTAAAATTTGTGGTATTATTATTATTACCGTTATTTTAACGATTACTAAAATTTGTGTTATTATAATTATTACCGTTATTGTAACGATTACTAAAATTTGTTGGCCTCTGATAGGATTTGTAAGAATATTTTTCGTTTGAGTTATAATTATTATTGTTGCGTTTTCGGTCATTTTTGATATCTCTATCATTTCGATTAACATTTGTATATGATTTATATAACTGCCGTTTAATTTTATTAATATTTTAAATATTCAATTTTGGCTAATTGGCCAAATAAAACTATTATTATTTTTTCCTCAAAAATATTAAAGTTTATTTCCGACGTTTCATCTAATTACTTAGACATATTCGCGGAAAAAACTAAGAAATATTGACAAAGTACATTAATTAATAAAAAAATTTAAAGTTACAAAAACACAAAAATTAAAAATTATGTAAATTATAAACCGAAACACAAATAATATATATAAATCAAAAAAATTACAATTAAATGTATATTACTTACACACTCTACTTTTAAATTACAAAAAAATAAAAATAAATAATACACAAAATTATTTATTAACAATACTAAAAATTTCTTAGTTAAATTTTGAATATTTCACAAATTAATAAAATTTTTATTGTCAGAAATATTAGGTCTATTTTTAAAAGCTGAATTTTTCGTAAATGCATAATTTTTCTCGTGTAATATTTGCATCGCATTGTCCAAATAAACTGGATCCCTACAACACAATAAACCTCTCACATCTCACTGGCTCTGAAATTTTATTAACAAAAATTCTCCATACCATTTTACGATTACTTTCCATTTCAGTTGAGACACTATGTTCTAATTTAGTTTTATTATTTAACCTACGAAGCACGGCTTTTATTTCGTTATAAAAATCATTTCTTTTAAAAGTTAAAGCCTTAAGTTCACCAAAAAGTTGTTCTTTGCTGAGCCTATTATCGAAGCTATTGTAAAATAATACTTCCAAAAGTTGTTCTTTGCTGAGCCTATTATCGAAGCTATTGTAAAACATAATACTATTGTTTAGCGAGCTTTGCCTACCAACATACTTGTTATAATATCAAAAATACATGTGCGTCTCTGGACACACGGATGAAGTAAAGCTGTACAAGAGGTGTGTGATATTTTAACTACTTGCCAACATTCAATGATGTTAAATATTAAATGTATTAATAGCCTTATTCACAAACCGACTTGTTATCATCTTGTTAAGCTCTTAAATCGTTATTTGACAAGCAAAATTGAAAATTGCTATTCACAAATTGTTAACAAAATTGTAAATAAAATGACAATTCCTTCAGTATAAACTGTCATTCTTATTTAACAAATTGGTATATTATAAAAATTCACAATATCAAAATTTTGTATGAAAAAATTCACAATATGGATATAAATTCACCACTGCTCGTTAAAATTGCGATTCAGAAATTGTTATGATAAATGTTAAGTTGTTAACTAGTGAAAAATATTATAATATCGTCTAAATAAACTAAAGCTATATACCTAAGAATTCTGATAACACAGAATTCATTAAACGCTGAAAAGAAGCTGTCGTGATTTTAAGGCCAAAGGGCATTTTAGTAAACTCATAATGCCCGCGATCGGTTGAAAATTCAGTTTTTTGTCATGTAATCTTTTCAATTTCTACTTGCTGGCAAGGTCCAAAGAGTGAACTACTGCAAGGTCCAAAGTAGTGAAATATTGGGCCTTACCCAGTTTTTCAAAAATATCTTCTATGTTCGGAATCGGGAATTTATCATATATTGTAACATAATTTAGTTATCTATAATCTATAACTAATATCCATTTCTGATTTCCAGAAGCATCCGACTTTTTCGGTACCACCCATATTGGTGCGGTATAAGGTGAATTACTTTCTGGGTACCTATAACTTTTCGTATAAATAGGAATTTAAATTTTGGTTTTAATGGAATGTTTAATTGCGTGAGTAAAACTGAAATCCATTCCTTCTTGATACAGTTTTTAAACTCTGTAACAACATTAATAATTTCAGATTTTGCTTCCAAATTTAAGTGATCTGTTCGAATTTGTGCAGATAGGGTCTTTTCTATTATAAGCTGATTTTTTTTATTCCTACTCTGTACTATAAGAGTAGAGTATCTGTATGGTTGTTGTTGTAGCTACTCTACATAATTATCCAGTACAACATGTAGAGTAAAGGGAAATTAATGGGAAATTATTAAATTTGAATATGGCAACTATAAATTTGACAAGAAGATACTTCATTTCGTATATTTGTATATTGAAAATTTGATTTTTAAAAAATATCAACAAAGTGGGCGAATTTTTTTCAATCAATATTTTCCCCTTGCACTACATCGGTTTTTTATTCCTTTTATATCGAGTACTACAGAGTAGGAATAAAAAACTCAGCTATAGTCAAAATTAAAACTAGATTCGTTTTCTCTATTTAGCAAATTTATTAATTCATCGTAATCTTCTTCATATTTATTAAGATAACTTTTGATATATGCATTTTCAGTTTCTAACGTTCATTATTATAATTCAAAATAATATGTAAGGTACTAAAATATTATTTCCTATTGAACCATGATATTGAGAATGACAATTATATTCTAAAAATTCAACAGTTTCTCCTACCCGATTAAATTCCTTCAATAATGGTATTCTTACTTTCTTAGCAGTCTGTAAGGTTTGATTTAATGTTTTAAATTTTATAGATTCTTCAATTGGAACTTGCCACTTAGGATTGCAATTTCCGGGATTTATTATACTTGATGTGAATTTTTTAATCGGCGCATCGACTATTATATATATAGGGTAAGAATGATTTGTCGAGGCTACTACAGGAAAATTTTCCTGTTTTGCTTTTCTGTCTTCAAGATTTTAAGCTCTTTTGTTTTTTGTAGAACTGTCAACTTATTATTATTTCCATTATTTTAATAGTTTTGTCTTCATAATTACGATTACTAAAATTTGTGTTAATATTGTTATTATTACCGCTATTGTAAAGATTACTAAAATTTGTGGTATTATTATTATTACCGTTATTTTAACGATTACTAAAATTTGTGTTATTATAATTATTACCGTTATTGTAACGATTACTAAAATTTGTTGGCCTCTGATAGGATTTGTAAGAATATTTTTCGTTTGAGTTATAATTATTATTGTTGCGTTTTCGGTCATTTTTGATATCTCTATCATTTCGATTAACATTTGTATATGATTTATATAACTGCCGTTTAATTTTATTAATATTTTAAATATTCAATTTTGGCTAATTGGCCAAATAAAACTATTATTATTTTTTCCTCAAAAATATTAAAGTTTATTTCCGACGTTTCATCTAATTACTTAGACATATTCGCGGAAAAAACTAAGAAATATTGACAAAGTACATTAATTAATAAAAAAATTTAAAGTTACAAAAACACAAAAATTAAAAATTATGTAAATTATAAACCGAAACACAAATAATATATATAAATCAAAAAAATTACAATTAAATGTATATTACTTACACACTCTACTTTTAAATTACAAAAAAATAAAAATAAATAATACACAAAATTATTTATTAACAATACTAAAAATTTCTTAGTTAAATTTTGAATATTTCACAAATTAATAAAATTTTTATTGTCAGAAATATTAGGTCTATTTTTAAAAGCTGAATTTTTCGTAAATGCATAATTTTTCTCGTGTAATATTTGCATCGCATTGTCCAAATAAACTGGATCCCTACAACACAATAAACCTCTCACATCTCACTGGCTCTGAAATTTTATTAACAAAAATTCTCCATACCATTTTACGATTACTTTCCATTTCAGTTGAGACACTATGTTCTAATTTAGTTTTATTATTTAACCTACGAAGCACGGCTTTTATTTCGTTATAAAAATCATTTCTTTTAAAAGTTAAAGCCTTAAGTTCACCAAAAAGTTGTTCTTTGCTGAGCCTATTATCGAAGCTATTGTAAAATAATACTTCCAAAAGTTGTTCTTTGCTGAGCCTATTATCGAAGCTATTGTAAAACATAATACTATTGTTTAGCGAGCTTTGCCTACCAACATACTTGTTATAATATCAAAAATACATGTGCGTCTCTGGACACACGGATGAAGTAAAGCTGTACAAGAGGTGTGTGATATTTTAACTACTTGCCAACATTCAATGATGTTAAATATTAAATGTATTAATAGCCTTATTCACAAACCGACTTGTTATCATCTTGTTAAGCTCTTAAATCGTTATTTGACAAGCAAAATTGAAAATTGCTATTCACAAATTGTTAACAAAATTGTAAATAAAATGACAATTCCTTCAGTATAAACTGTCATTCTTATTTAACAAATTGGTATATTATAAAAATTCACAATATCAAAATTTTGTATGAAAAAATTCACAATATGGATATAAATTCACCACTGCTCGTTAAAATTGCGATTCAGAAATTGTTATGATAAATGTTAAGTTGTTAACTAGTGAAAAATATTATAATATCGTCTAAATAAACTAAAGCTATATACCTAAGAATTCTGATAACACAGAATTCATTAAACGCTGAAAAGAAGCTGTCGTGATTTTAAGGCCAAAGGGCATTTTAGTAAACTCATAATGCCCGCGATCGGTTGAAAATTCAGTTTTTTGTCATGTAATCTTTTCAATTTCTACTTGCTGGCAAGGTCCAAAGAGTGAACTACTGCAAGGTCCAAAGTAGTGAAATATTGGGCCTTACCCAGTTTTTCAAAAATATCTTCTATGTTCGGAATCGGGAATTTATCATATATTGTAACATAATTTAGTTATCTATAATCTATAACTAATATCCATTTCTGATTTCCAGAAGCATCCGACTTTTTCGGTACCACCCATATTGGTGCGGTATAAGGTGAATTACTTTCTGGGTACCTATAACTTTTCGTATAAATAGGAATTTAAATTTTGGTTTTAATGGAATGTTTAATTGCGTGAGTAAAACTGAAATCCATTCCTTCTTGATACAGTTTTTAAACTCTGTAACAACATTAATAATTTCAGATTTTGCTTCCAAATTTAAGTGATCTGTTCGAATTTGTGCAGATAGGGTCTTTTCTATTATAAGCTGATTTTTTTTATTCCTACTCTGTACTATAAGAGTAGAGTATCTGTATGGTTGTTGTTGTAGCTACTCTACATAATTATCCAGTACAACATGTAGAGTAAAGGGAAATTAATGGGAAATTATTAAATTTGAATATGGCAACTATAAATTTGACAAGAAGATACTTCATTTCGTATATTTGTATATTGAAAATTTGATTTTTAAAAAATATCAACAAAGTGGGCGAATTTTTTTCAATCAATATTTTCCCCTTGCACTACATCGGTTTTTTATTCCTTTTATATCGAGTACTACAGAGTAGGAATAAAAAACTCAGCTATAGTCAAAATTAAAACTAGATTCGTTTTCTCTATTTAGCAAATTTATTAATTCATCGTAATCTTCTTCATATTTATTAAGATAACTTTTGATATATGCATTTTCAGTTTCTAACGTTCATTATTATAATTCAAAATAATATGTAAGGTACTAAAATATTATTTCCTATTGAACCATGATATTGAGAATGACAATTATATTCTAAAAATTCAACAGTTTCTCCTACCCGATTAAATTCCTTCAATAATGGTATTCTTACTTTCTTAGCAGTCTGTAAGGTTTGATTTAATGTTTTAAATTTTATAGATTCTTCAATTGGAACTTGCCACTTAGGATTGCAATTTCCGGGATTTATTATACTTGATGTGAATTTTTTAATCGGCGCATCGACTATTATATATATAGGGTAAGAATGATTTGTCGAGGCTACTACAGGAAAATTTTCCTGTTTTGCTTTTCTGTCTTCAAGATTTTAAGCTCTTTTGTTTTTTGTAGAACTGTCAACTTATTATTATTTCCATTATTTTAATAGTTTTGTCTTCATAATTACGATTACTAAAATTTGTGTTAATATTGTTATTATTACCGCTATTGTAAAGATTACTAAAATTTGTGGTATTATTATTATTACCGTTATTTTAACGATTACTAAAATTTGTGTTATTATAATTATTACCGTTATTGTAACGATTACTAAAATTTGTTGGCCTCTGATAGGATTTGTAAGAATATTTTTCGTTTGAGTTATAATTATTATTGTTGCGTTTTCGGTCATTTTTGATATCTCTATCATTTCGATTAACATTTGTATATGATTTATATAACTGCCGTTTAATTTTATTAATATTTTAAATATTCAATTTTGGCTAATTGGCCAAATAAAACTATTATTATTTTTTCCTCAAAAATATTAAAGTTTATTTCTGACGTTTCATCTAATTACTTAGACATATTCGCGGAAAAAACT
>CATKHZ010000026.1:0-17071 GCA_949752835.1 Empis stercorea | reverse complement strand
GATTACAGTTTTTCTAGCTAGAATATGCAACTAGATTAATACAACTAGGACTTCTAGTAATAGTCTAGTCAATTTCTTTGTATCAGTTGTTTCGTCGAGTTGTATTGTAAATTGTGGACTAACTTTTATTCTTAATATTAAGTTTTGCAGGAATTCTGTACTTATTGAAAGTTATTATTCTATTAATAATGTTATGGGACATCGGAATCTGTTTTAGTTCATCCGAGTATTCTTTTCCATTAACTATTTCAGAAATTTTAACTGCAATAGGCAAAACCAACTCCTCACCAATGGTATTAGGTTGTTTTGCTCTGGCTATCAAATAAGCAGCCATGAATGATGCCATTATGTATTTTTTTGAAATGGTTGCTTCTAATAAGTCTTTTTGTGGAGAAAGATGATATGATTTTCTTTCAAAAAATTCTACAGGTTTTTTGACATACGTGTGATGTTTTGTTTCTAAGCGCCTCTTAAACTTTGCTTAAAACTCGCATTTCCCAAAAATTTCACTACAAATTACACAACTTGTTCGAGGCACCTCATTACTGAATGACTGTAAAGTCCATATTAAAAAAAAATTTCAGTATACTTTCTTTTGTTGTTGATTGAAGTGTTTTTAACTAATTTGGTTGATTTATTTTGATTTTTTAATACTGACAATTCATTATATTCTTCATTAATTGTGATTATACTGTTATTGGTTTTAGTTTGCACATGTTTCCACTTCTAATGATGAATTCTTATTCTTTTTAAAAATCCATTTATCCATGCTGTTTCAGGGCAAAGCAAATATTAATTAAATTTATTGATATATATTTGTTAACTTACTTAAAAATGGAATTTCTTATTTTTTATTATTTCATAGCTTATTGTTATAATAATAAAATGTTATTTATGATAAACAATATTATTTTCGATGTCAAATGAATATGTGGTTATATAGAAAATTAAAACAATTGTTATTAATTGTCAATATATATCAAAATTTTGCCGCTGTACGTTTATTGTAGTAGATTTGCCATTAAATATAAAATCTTGCCGCTCTCCGTAGTAATTAATTGTAACGATTTACTTACTTTTATCTTAAATAAAAGAAAAAATTTTTAAAGAAAATGTAAGTCTCAGCGATTGTAATCCGGCATACCGTTACCATATAAAATGTATGGGGCTGTCAAAATTAGCTTGTAGTTGGTGAGCTTAGATCATTGAAGTCCACACAAGTATATATCTCTTAATTGTGAAGTAAATAAATTACAATTAATATATAATTTAACTTATAAATAACTTATTTTTAGACCATTTCCAACCAATTTGGGTGTTTATATTAGTTTCACTCTGTCTGTCCGTCCGTCTGTTTACACAAACTTCTGCATCTATTAACACTAAAACAAGTAGAATCCAGTATAGCATAGCCAACCTTATAAAAAGAAAATTATAATGAATTGTTATAGATAACAACAAAATTATAATTAATTGTTTTTAAAACTATTTTTTATAATATTTATAAAACTCACTATTTTAAAATTATGTGCTAAAAAATACTATGTGAACTATGTGCTAAAAAATTAAGTCTTTTTAAAATGATAAAATAACACTTTAATAAATTATGCTATTGTATATTCAATTCCAAAAACTCTTCCTCCCACTTCTAAATACAAGCTAATATCAGTACGTATTTTCCCACAAAAATATAAAAAGAAACACTTTAATAACTATTCTAGTTATTGTAACTGCTAAAGAACGACACAAAATAAAGAGAACATAAATTATTAATTAAAATTAAATTAAAAAAGTAAGTTTAAGTTTTTGCCTTTGATTTTCTAATATAGTCCATTTCTGGAACATTATAGGCTCCATGACTAGTCACAAGTGATGGAATTTAAATTTTACAAATAACATCATTTAACATTTACCTTAAAATATCTTCTTTTTCTGGCCACTTCCAGAAATTTCCACTCATAGCCATTGTTTTTACTTGTAAACTATCTTCAAATTGTCCTAATATCACTCATAGAAATAATTCTTCTTCATAATTAATTATCGCGCTTTTGATATTTTCCTTTGGATATTTATTCTGCTTTTTGGAGTCCATTAATTAATTATCTAGAAATAAAATCATTACAATAGTATTTCCTACCTGGTCGAATTCAAGTTAATTCTAAACCTCATTCCGACCACCTAGGTCAAATATAGGTCAAATCAAATATTATATCCTGTACCCGACAACTATTATTTTTGATTTTATTTACAAAATCTCAATGAACTTATAAAAAAATGTAAATAAAACTTTTGAATAAAATTGTATTTATTTATTTATATAGTAAAATAACTAATTTTGTAATATTTGAATCATTTTAATAATTTTTAGTATCTGTTGACGAATTCCGCACTTTTCACTTAAATTTATATTTTCGTATACATTTATCGCAGCATTGATTAAATACGCACAAATTAGGTTCCTGCAGTGCATCTGTTGTTCCTTGTAAGATCTTGTTATGTCTCCAAATCAAAAAATATAAAAAGAGTGTTCTTAATATCTGGTTGGCGAGAATCCGGCTGAATATATAAGTGATCTTGAGCAAATGCGCTTTGCACAATTATTGGAAAAGATTTAATTTTTTGATTTTTCCCATTCCCATTTTTCAAGCATTTTAGGCACTTTATTACTAGACTGCAGACATTTTGCTTTCTTAAAGAACGCTCTGCTTTGTGGTTGTCAAAACACGTTTTTTGCCCTGAAATTTCGATTACATTCTATATCTGTTGCCACTTTATTGCATGAAGGAAACGGTGCCGTGGCATACAACCTTAGGACTTAAAGCCTTCATGGCTTTATTTCCAATTCTATTGAGAAATAAAGCCATATCCGCGAAATTTCCACATATGGCCTTATTTCTCAATGGAATTGTAAATAAAGCCATATCGTTATATAAAATTTTTGAGAAATAAAGCCATATAGTCAATTCTTTCTAGTTTTTTAAAAATTTAATTTTAATTATATTTCAATTCTAGAAAGTGATAGAAAGTGATTTGCCCTTTTCGAAAAATCTGCAAAACAAAAAATTATATTATTTGTACACGGTTAGAATTTAGTCGTGATTTTTAATAACTTTCAAGTTATGCCAGCGCGAACTGGTCGTTCGGACGTCAATATAATGTACTTTTGAGCATGATTTGAAGGGGGGTTATTATTTACGTACTTAAAGAAGTAAATAAAAAACAACTAACCGTATCATAAAATAGCAAATTATTAGCGCATATTTTATGTTTCAACACAATGGGCGCATCCAGACCACTAAGCAGGTTAGACTAAGCGTAAGCTTACTAAGCGGAGTGCTTAGACCGAGCAATGGTGTGGTGTTGGATAGTATGCTACGCTGGCTTTAAATGTCAAAATTGTAACTTTAAAAAAAGTTGTAAGTTTTTCAAATAATTAAAAAAATATTCAATTATTTAATATAAAATAATTAATTTAATAATTATTAATTTTGAAGTACCTAAATTTGTAAACATAAAATATTATTTATTAAAATTATTTATTCTATTATAAAAAATATAGCTTACTAGTAAAGCAATCAAAATTTATGCTCGATATTTTGACAAGTGCTTAGCAATTGAGGGGAAATAAGCTCGTCATCCAGAGCCCTAAGCCCTTAGCCGCTTGTAAGCAGCTTATTGGTCTGGACGCCCCCAATGTTTTTAAATACCATTTCCAGGTCGTGAATTTTAAACTTCACAAATACGTTAAATATATGTATTACTTTCAAAAGGTACTTAATATACTTTATATACAGTTAATTTTATATACTTACTTATACTTTTTCATTTATTTTTAGGCATAATTACTAACTAGCTAAAAAGGTATAAATAAATTTATACTTTCATATCTATAATTAATGAATTAATAAACACCACATTATATTATTTCTTATATATTTATTTATTTTTATATACTTTTATTAAGTTGTTAATAAAAATAATTATTTATATATTTATAAAAATATTTTTAATTACATATATATATATAATTTATTATTAATATTATTGACATTAAAAGTTTTTTTACACATTAAATTATTAATTTCATATATTTTATATACATCATTTTCAATAGCAGATATTTCAAATGCTTGTAATTTCTCATTAAATGTTATTGTGTTATACATTAAACTTAGGCAAAAATAATTTTCATTGTGTACAAACATTTTAATAATTTTATAAAAAAGTTGTAAATTTTCTTTAATTTGACATATAAATAAACCTTCACGGTATTCTGAATAATAATTCAAATATTTTATAAAATAAAAGCTATTTACATTAATGTTTATTAAATTTTCTATTAAATGAATATATTTTTCATTTTGTATATTTTTGTCTTCAAATTTAAATTTAATTTGAATTTCGGTCTCGTTATCAAAATTTAAGGACATAATTATTTGTACCCTAACATCTTACATATATTAATATAATTTTTTTGTGCATGCGATTGCATTTTAAATATGTATATTATGTTTTCCCTCAAAACGCATGCACCATATTTTAATAAGTGGACCAATTTTTTTAATTATATTGGGGTAATGAATCATATGATGATGTTTAGGTTTTAATCGCTTTTCAGAATTAATTTCTTTAAATAAACTGTGGTGATCAAATATTAATTGTTCAAGTTGCACAACCCATTCTCTTTCAATTTTATGTGAAAAAATAATTGCCATACATTTTATAAGCAGTAACTGACATTGTTTAATTAAGTCATTACACACTCGAAAAAATATTTGATATGAGATGCAAATTGTTTCGTATATGACTCCACTACTAACATGCATCATTTTTAGTTGCAGGGTTTGCATTCAATAAGGACAGATTTAAGTTACATCATAATATGATAGATCTTCTTTCAAAATCATATATGATGTAACTTTAAGCTTAAATTAAGTGTTACTTACATCTTAAATATTTTGATGCATGTAGCACCAAAAAAACATAAATAGCATCGAAATGTCATGCAATACAACATTGCATCTAAATAAGTCACTGCTGCTATCATAAATATTTTGATGCATGTAGCACCAAAAAAAACATAAATAGCATCGAAATGTCGTGCAATACAACATTGCATCTAAATAAGTCACTGCTTCTATCATAAATAATTTGATGCATGTAGCACCCAAAAAACATAAATAGCATCGAAATTTAATGCAATACAACATTGCATCTAAATAAGGCACTGTTTCTATCATAAATATTTTGATGCATGTAGCACCAAAAAAACATAAATAGCATAGAAATTGTATGCAATGCAAAATTGCATCCAAATAAGCTGCTGCTATTTCTTTAATATTTCGATACCTTACCTAAATCACAAAAATGTTAATATCAAATGAAAACAAGAATAAAATTAATATTTATGTACATTCAAATTTATTTCTTACATTATTTTATTATTACTATTTTTATTTTATAATAAATATAATAATAAATATTTTACATAAATATTTAACTTCGTTTTTTTTATTACATTATTATTTTACATAACTTTATAAACTATATAAATTCCACATAACAGTTTAATATATAAAAGTTTTCATTGTTATAACAAGAATGTTTTTCGTAAGTTTTTTTATATTCTATATTATTAAAGTTAACGCAAATAAGATCATTTCTTTTTTCAATTAAATTGTAACTACAATAAAATTTATCATACAATCCAAGATATTCTACCAATATAAAATATATTTCCATATTAATTTCTAAAATATTCGCTATTTTATAAAAATGTATAGTTTCCATATTCAAGGTTTTTTCTTTTAGTATAAAAAACTCGTTTTTGTAATGAAAATCGCTTAAAATGAAAGATACAGTATATATTGGATCAGGTATATTTTCAAGGCAGCTATGTTTCGTTTTATTAAGTGTTTTTTTACCAAGTTTTAATTTTGGTTGAAAATTTGTGTTTGACCATGCTACACATCATTTGTTGGTGTCTTTTTGAAAAAGTGTGACAAACATTTATAAAATTTTGAGTTAAATTTTTTGTGAAATACCGGTGTTTTCCCTCATATAGCATAGTACACATGTGAATAACAGGACCCATTTGTCTAATTACTCTAGGGTAGTGCAATAAAAAATGTTGTTTCGGAGTAAGGGTTCTTTTGAATGTATTTTTAATTGTGTTTAAATAATTGTATATATAATTTTCTAAATTGCATATATCACTTTCAGATATTTCAGATTGAAATAAAAGTTTCACTAATTCAAGCATATAAAATATCCCCTCCCAATACTCACGATGTTCTGATTTGTAAAATCTATCGAATATAAATGGAAAATGTACCGCTAAACATAAAATCTGTATTGCATTTTGACCCATATTGCTCTTTTCAATATTAATATTAGAAACTTTATTTTTTCTGTCAATGAAGCCAAAGTTGTATGATGAAATACAGTCATTTAACAGATAAGTTTGAATCATCTTCAATTTCCGAAAATGAGGTATATTATCTAATATGGAATAACAATTCTCTTTTCTCAATAATTCAGGATTCTCATAAATACTATGTTTTGTTACATCACTTGGCATTATACAAAATCTACAATAAAATTTAGCAGAAAATGATTTAGTAAACCCTATCATATCATTTGCAGCTAGATTATCGTGAGCTAGAGATATAATTGTTCCATGTAATAAGCCAAAGTTTTCTATTAATATGCCTTCATTTTCTAAATGTTTGATATCTTCAACAATGGGCTTCAGAATCGTATTCAAATTAAATTCTTTATGTAAATCGCTTACATAAAAAAGACATACCAAAAATATGTTATGAAGCTTTGATTTCAGGTGAAGGGGACAATTAGCTATAGTAAAATATATTGCTCCTACTTTATGTATGATCGTTTTGCTACGAGAACTCTAGCTACCTCGAAATCATCATAGTACAATTGAATCAGTATCTTATTTTTATTTTGAAAATCATTCTTAAAGAATTGAAATCGATTTGAACAGCAAGGTAATTTATATATATCTGCTTCACATATATGTGAATAATTAAAATTTTTGAAAAGATTCATAAAAAAAGAATTTTTAAAAATTTTTTTGAGTGTAGTTGGAATAGGTATGAATTGAAAGAAATTTTGGATTAAAATTCTTTTATAATTCGCAGTTACTGCGTTAAAACGCATTTCCCATCGAAACCATATAGGTATTTGCTTCGGTTCTGCATAAAAATAATTTTCAGAAAATATTTTATTTCTTTTATACTTTGAAGAAAATGTTTTAAAAGTTTCAGAGATTTTCATTTTATTAAATGTTTCATTTTTACCATCAACTGATGGCGATAAAATATTTATGGCAGATTCAGTAACTATTTTAGACTGAATAAATACTTCAGTTATTGTTTGTTCTTGCAAACCTAATTGATTCAGTTTAGTGTAAAAATTGTTCATCACATTTTCAAAATCACTTAAACTAGTTGATTCAAACTAGTTGAGTGTTATTAATGTGTGTTATAATATTTATACTATTACTATCCAATACGTTTTCAGATATATGGTTTCTATTATTCACTAGGTCTATATTTACATGTGAAACATTTGTTTCGTGTATATCTCTATGATATTTCTCAAGATGTTTTTTTAAAGCAAAAAATGTTTGAAAACTATAAGCACAGTTTGTGTCTTTTACGCATTTAATTTTTATACTTGATTTTTCTTTAACGAATTCTTGAAATTTTAGGTGCAAAATTAATTTGTCAAGTTCAGAAAACTGAAGACTACATATAAACAATTAAACATTATTTAATTTATTTTTATGTAGGATTGTTCAGTCAGATAAACAGATTAATTTATTGTGACAAATTAGTCATTCATAACTTAAAGAAAAAAATATGTAAATTTATATACATAAATAACAAAAATAAAAAAAAAATATCATAAATTCAATATGATCATTGAAAAAAAAGTTTTAACTGATGTATTATTTTTCTACCTGATGGTCCAGTTTAGCAGCAATTTCCTTAATTCTTGTTGTTATGGTATCAGCAGTTGAAATTTGATAAAAGAAATGTGATATGAACGTCCAAAAAGTTTTTAATAAATAATCAAAGTGCTGACCAAATACGAAGTGCGATTTGAATAATATATCAAAAGCGTCTACAAACGTATACTCCTTGGGTAAAATTATGATTTCTTGTTCAATAAACAAATAAAAATTAGAAATTGCTAATTTATTTTCACCATCAGCTATAATGTACGGATGTATAAATCCAGGTTCCAATAACTCTTGACGTATAAGATTGCGCTGCGAAGAATAGAAAAATATACACATGAAAAAATTTTACAAAACGAAAACTATAACCATTTACACAAATAATAATTTACTCAAATATTACCTTTTTAAATACAATAATTTTATTTATTATTGAATGAAATGGTTCCCTTGGAATATTCACGGATGATTTTCCAGCTACTACCTGGGGTAGTATATTGAGTAAATAAAATAGCTGTTGTACAGATGGAAGAAGTTCTAAAAAAAAATAAAATATTTAAAACTTTTATATACATAATTATATTTTTTTTACCGTTGACTTCAGGCAATCCTTTAAAATGTGGACCTTTCGTGCTCAAAAAAACATTATAGATATGAGGCGAATAAATTGGCCACTTTTCCGGATTCGTTAGGGTACCTTAATTGGAAGTCATAAAGTATCTGTAAAACAAAATAATTTTAAAAAATGTATAAGTAATTAATGTTACAATTATATTTTTTGGCTTACCAAGTCAGGTGATGTAAAAAAAATGGAAAAAATTGAGAAAATTTTATAATCGTAGATGGATTTTTTAAAACTTCAATTCGATTATTTAACGTTTCAATCAATTTTTGCTTAATAATATCCTTTTGAGTTTTTACGTTAGCATTTCTTAATATTAAATAGTCTTCATTGTTATCGAAATCTAAAGTTTCATTTGAATGAGAAGTAATTGTTTCTGATACAGCAGTCGAACCAATTGCTTTACGTTTTCTGCTGCTACTACCACTTTCTTGTTCAATTAAATAAAGTTTTTGACGTACTATATTTAGTCTTGAAAGAACAT
Organism: Empis stercorea; assembly: GCA_949752835.1. Classification (NCBI taxonomy): domain Eukaryota; kingdom Metazoa; phylum Arthropoda; class Insecta; order Diptera; family Empididae; genus Empis; species Empis stercorea. The sequence continues at coordinate 7,981 of CATKHZ010000026.1, read as the reverse complement.
AGCCACGATTATTTTTCCTATCATATAAGGCATCCTAAAAAATAATTAATATTTTAGAGTTTTAAAAACATATTTTACAGTTTTATCAAAGCCGTATATAATATTATATACAGCTTTGGTTTTATACTAACAATTCCACCGTTTTTTGTATTTTTTGTCTTAAGCTGAGGAAATAAATTTATAACAGCTAATGATATTGCTGTAATATAGCGAGGTTCGGGATGGTATGTGAATTTTTCTACTAGAAAATCAACACTCTCTCTTATTATTGCTCGTCTTTCTACATCGGAAAGCGCAATTAAATTCTCATTTGCTTTTTTATTTTTGCAAAGAACATATGCGTTCTTTGAGTGCATTAGATATTTTTCGAAGTCCTTCAATTTAAAATATCAAATAGAAATTTTAATAAAATGTAAATGAAAAATTACTTCTGCATTTATAAACATGCCACTTCCAATCCTGCAGTTTTGTTGTGATAGCACGGTTATCTCCTTTAGAGCTACAGCATAAAAGAGATGAACAAATTTTATATTTCAATTTATATTATAAATAAAGATATTATGAATTTTTTTAAAATATCGTACCAGAACTTTCTTTTCTTGTTACTATTTGCAGTTCGAAATCCGGATGACCAAAATATTGGTTATATATTTCTAGGAAATGCTGCTCTGGAATTCTTATACCCTTGGAATCTGCTAAATATTCTATATCCTTTGCTGATATATCAGCATATATAGCCGCTAAAAGTTGCAAAAAACATAATTAAAAATTCACAATGTTATTCTTTTATAAGATATATGTATATGTTTATATATATAATATATACATATATAAATAATTATAAAAATTACATAAATCTAATAATAATTAATTATCTAATTATAATTTATCTAATATTATATTCAGATTATTTAGAATTTGAATATAAAAAAATTTCCAAGTGATACAAGATCGAATCGAAATTTATATTTGAACGCAGAATATTAATTGTAATTATAAATCTTACTTTATTTTTCCTTATTTGATACAACTTTGCATGGAATTAAGTAGTTTAACGCAAGCTTGAATCTAAATATGACACAAGCTTGCGTTGAAATAATAAATTCGATGCAAGATTATACCAAATAAGAAAAAAATTACCGTAAGGTTTTATGAATGCGATTAGGATTAATGTTTAAGAAATTCTGAATAAATTTATTTTACAAAATTTTAAAATATTAACCTGATATTAGAAAATCTTGATATTCCAATTTTTCCGAATGTTGCAGAATTTGTACATAATTTGTAGTACCACATAAAGATAGTTTTATGAATGGAAATGCCACTATTAAAAAATTTTTATAAATAAAATATAACAATCACTTATATTACTTACTTTTTTTCTATTGCACAAATTATAATAAAATTAATAAGTTTTTCACACTTTTTTAAATAAAATATTAGAGCTATAATAATATTTAGGTTTTACACAAAATTCAAAAGAACATTTAATTTTTTCACATTTCTCACAGTCAGTGTATGATTTATTTACGTTTTAGTTTTACACTTGTTACTTGTAATGTAATATCTGCACTGCACAAATTTTCATGAAGAATAACTAAGAAAAAACTAGAACAATAGATAAAAATACGATAAACAAACCCCGGGTTTGTCAAAAGCACATTTCCTCAAAATCGCCTCATGTAGAACTATGAGCTATTCTAAAACAATGGGAATTTCTATACGTGAATAGTATTTTTTAGTAGCATTTTCAATGTACAGTTTTAGTAGTAAATATTGTGCAGTTTTAGTAGTATTTTCAATGTACTATACATAGGAAAGATAAAAAAATGATATGGTAAATTTAGGTAAAAAATGTGTCCCTGTTCGATTTTATTAATTGTTTCCTTCCAAGTTTATTATTCCAACAAAATACATATATATAAACTTATCATTTAAGGTTTCCCTAATTTTGCTTTTAATTGAACATATAATGTGATATGAAATAATATCCAATATTCCATTTATATAGCTCCTAAAAATATGCAAAATATTCGTTTTTTGCAAAATTTTATATGATTGTGCATTTTGATTAATTATTAGTGTGAGGCAAATGACTATAATTTATTAATTAATGCACTTTAAAGAAATATGATTCTCGAAAGTTTTCTCATTATTTGTTTTTAAAAATATTGCGCGGTTATAATTATACAAGTAAATTAAAAATGTAATTTTTTGAATTTCGAAGGGCCACAACGGAAAGGGGAGGGGAGATACGGATACAATTTCTTCAGAGACTCTAGTTATTTTTTAGATATCTCTTTGGTACATAAATTTCAGCCTTCCATAATAAGCAGTTTGGGAAATACAGGGTATTAAAAAAACTAAAAAAAGGTGTATGAAGATAACGGTATTTTTATACATCAAAAAATTAAATTTTAAAAAAATTTTTAATTTCACAATTAAGATAAAAGATTTTCCTATCTTATAGCTTTTACAGACCTCAAAAATTTTTATTGCTTTAAAAGTTATTAGATGTTCAATATGGGCAATTTTCGAACTTGAAGGGGGAATAACTCAGAGGGGAAAAGAGATAGAAGAAAATTTTGTTCTACTGGACCTATTATTTTATTACTATCTATCTATGGTCAAAATTTTAATACTCTATCTTAATAGATGTAGAAGTTTGTGTAAACGGACGGACGGACAGACGGACAGACGGACAGACGGACAGACGGACAGACAGAGTGAAACTAATATACACATTTCTTCCAATTTGGTTGGAAATGTGCTAAAAACGAACTACAGAAACAGAATGAATGCAAGTAATATGAGCATAAAGAAAGAAGGGTGCGCAACCAGCGTTGCCAATACTAAATTTTAAATTATGCCACTCAGAGTCTAAAATTATGCCAAGTGGCATAATAAAATCATACATCAAGAAATGTCAAGAAAAATAGGAAATAGAATTTATAATTATAAATAACCAAATTTAATTTTATTTCACATATGATATATTATATCATTATATTATATGAAGTTGAAAATCTATATAATTAGTTAGTATAATTAAAATCTAATTATACAAATTTAGCTCTAAACAGAGCTTAATTTTTTTATTTAGTATTTATTTTCAACATGATTTCAATAAATATTTCTAGCTCCTCGATCAATTTTTCTTCTGAAAGGTTATTTTCTCGGGCGCTGGAAGTGTAGTGCTAAGTTTTATTTAGTATTTTCAAGAAATAAGTATTTTCATCATTTTTTAAATTAAAATCTGCTTTTGGACGCACAAGCAGCCTTCAATACAATAAAAAACTGAAAACTGCAACGTTTCCTATCCCTCTAAATATCCCTCAAAATACCCAGTTTATTCAATATACCTGTAAAAAAACTGCTGCTCTAATCTAGCATAAAATTTTTCCGCTAAATTAAAATTAGCACTACACTTCCAGCGCCCGAGAAAATAACTTTTCAGAAGAAAAATTGATCGAGCACTAGAAATATTTATTGAAATCATGTCGAAAATAAATACTAAATAAACAAATTAAGCTCTGTTTAGAGCTAAATTTGTATAATTAGATTTTAATTATACTAACTAATTATATAGATTTTCAACTTCATATAATATAATGATATAATATATCATATGTGAAATAAATTGAAAAATTCTAATTCCTATTTTATATTATAACTAAACTATACCAAATACGAAATTGTTCCCTGAGAGAAAGAGATGAAGAATAAAAGCTAAAGACTCAAAATATAAAGAAAAAAGACCAATTTCCCCTTAAATTTGGTTATTTATAATTATAAATTCTATTTCCTATTTTTCTTGAAATTTCTTGATGTATGATTTTATTATGCCACTTGGCATAATTTTAGACTCTGAGTGGCATAATTTAAAATTTAGTATTGGCAACGCTGATTGGCAACGCTGTACCTTTGGTTTTGCTAATTTTTGTTGATGTTTTGTCCAAAAAAAATTTCATCTCTTTTCTTTCTCGATTTCTTTCTCGCATCGCAATTTCGTTAGTGAACGAAAAAAAATTCGTTACAAATTCAGATGGTATTTACATATTACATTTTACACATTTATATATTATTTGAAGTTTGTGTTATATTTTGTTGCATTTTATATTATATATAGATTGGGTGTAGCTTGTGTTATATTTTGTAGCATTTTATATTATATATAGATTGGGTGCGAGTTAGACTGTAACTTTTGATGCAATTGTATCAAATTAAAATTCGATATAAACCTTAAATCTAATTACAACACTTCTTGTAACATATGCATTATTATCATTAGAGTGTATTATCATTATTTTGAAATATTTCAAGAAAAATTAGTGGAACATGTACAATTAAGGCCCAAGATTGTGCGGCTCTTTATCCTATTGTATTATTAAATTTATCTAAAGTAATCGAAGATGGTAAATTTTTTCTTTCTAAATAACCAAAATTGAAAGAATTAATTTTGTCATTAATATTTTTTAGGGATTTAAAATAATGGTTACGTATTAAATAATTAAAAAATAAATTTAGTTCTACTTGGACTACTCCTAAGATATCGTGCATGTTGTCTACAGATGGGGAGTCATAGATGTGGAAATATTGCAACTCATTTAGTATATACATGGACCTTTTATCCCTTCACTATGTTTAATATCAATTTTATTTTTTAAAACATTCAAATTTTTTTCATATTGTTTTTTTGTACGTAAATGTACATGAGATTCTTTGAAAAGGGTTTGAACATCTGCAAAAGAACAAGTACAATGCCTACAAAAATAGTCTACACTAAAACTTTCTGATTGTGCACAAATTTGACTAGCCCCCAAGTTATCTGCACTAAACCCAATTAAAGTACCTTTAATAGTTACTGGAACATCATTTAATAATATGTTTATTCCATTAGTTTCTAAAATTTTTATATCTTTAACTAAGGGTGTTAAGAATTCATTAATATTAATATTTTTTAAATCATTGGCATAAAATAATAAAACTAAATGTATGTTGGATAGTTTACTATTAAAATAATCAGGTAAATTACGTAAGAAATAAATTGCTCCAATTTTATGAATACCTTTTTTAGATCCTAGAGGATTAACAGTTTCGAATTCATCGAAAAAAATTTGCAATTGTAATACGAAATCATCAGAATTGAAAATTAAATTATTTTGAAAGAAATTACCATCTTCTAAATTTTCAAAAATATTTGAATTTTTCGATCGTTTTTGTAAATTTATCTGAATATTTTTAGTTTCCAAAATAAATTTTAAGGTTTCCAAAATAGGTATATATATATAAAAGTATAGCAGGTGAATTTATGAACATATTCAGTTTAGGGTCCCATTTTCGTTCATATCTTTGAGATATGGTTATTTCTTTGGGTTCAGGTACTTTTTTAAATGCAAATTTTCTTCTTTTAAAAGTTGTGTCTCTATTTTCTAATATATTTTTTATATTTTGCTCAATTTTATTAATTTCAGTAATACATGATAAAATATTACTATTATTATGTATTACATTTCTTACAGTAAAAAAAATATGTTCTATAATTTTTTTTATATTAAGCATTATAAAATTTATAGCACTACTGGGAATAACTAAAATGCATATTTCCGAAAAGTTATTAGCAAAAAAATCGTATAAACTATTGTCAACAACGCTGGCGTTGTTAAAACTAATATTAGTTGTAGATAATTCGGTAGGTAAACTACAATGATTTAATGAATTTTCCTCAATTACAGAACATAAAACATTATTTTTATTAGAACAATTTTTCATGTGTTTTTAAGTCCATTACTGGAGAAAAATCTTTTTTTACAATTATAAAAACCACAATAAATTTCAATGTCAGCACCTTCGCGAAAACAGTGATATACTTTTAGATGTGAAACATAATTATTTACATTAAAAGGAACAAACTCACATAAAAAAAAAATTCATTTTATTTAAGATAATTGAAAAAAAAAATATAAAAATATAAGCTATATCAAAGTATGACAAAAACAAACTTATGGTAGTATAAAATAGACAAATAAATAAGTAATATAATAATTACGACAAAATAAGATTATAATATAAAATAAATCAGTTCAATATATACAGGGCCGGAGCTACCATAGGTGCAGAAGGAACACGTGCACAGGGCGCCAAAATTTAAGGGCGAAATAAATAGATTACATTTTCATAAAATATTAAAAAAAAATTAAAAAAATATTTTATTTTTTTCAAAAATGAATTTTTTTTAAATTTTATATATTAAAAAAATAGTATAACATAACGAATTTCTTTTTTATATAAATTTCCAGCAAACATTAAATTAAGCTAAATAGTTCATTAAAAAAAGATCTCGTATGCATAAATAATATATATATTTCTTGGGGCAATGAAAAAACTATGCACCACTCAATGTTTGCTATCCATACAAAATAATTATAATTCTTCAAACTAAAAAATAATCTTCTATATGAAAATGGTGCAATATCCAACTGCCGCCCCAATTCAAACAAAACCGCACCAAATTCCATCAAACTAAAAAAAAAATTTCTATATATTTTTGGTGCAAAATCAAACTTCCGCGCCATGAAATGTTCGATAGCCATACAAATAATTATATTTCATCAAACTTAAAAATTTTCTTCAATATGAAAATGGTGCAGTTTCAAACTTCTGCTCCATAAACGAAATATATGTATAAATATAGAGAAAAAAGTTATATAGTCATTCATATAGTATTTATAGATTATAGTATTATGGTATACACAAAGTATATATGTATAGTATAGAGAGGAAAGCGCTTTTTTCGGTTTGGTTAGTTAAGAAATAAAAAGAGTTTAAATAAAAATAAATAAAAGTAAGTCTGTTATAAGGGATTTCTATAAATATTTCATAAATAAAAAGGAAGATTGTGTTATTGAGCTTTATAAAATATATAATTCCAAATTATCAATTGGCCAAATTTAATTAATTAATAAAACCAAAGTAAATCTTAGTTACCGCAACAATTAATGAAGCTGTAATTGATTGAAATAATTATTTTCAAAGAAAAGTTTCATTTTTTTTAATTAAAACAGCCTGGGTAACTATATTTTAACAGGACAAGCGATCGGGATATCGTTTATTCTGTAACGTACTTTCTTCTTATTTTGTTTTGAAAGTTTACGCAATAAAAATTTAATTTTATACTTTTTAGAAATAGTTACTTATATTTATTTTGAAATATAATATGCATAACTCAATTTTAATTCATTTTATAAGTCTATATAGTATGTATTAGTACGTTCTTTGTAATTAATGTTATTTTGTTTTACTTTTAAATATTTATATTTTTTGAGGAATACACCTCTTTGGGACACCTCATAAAAAAAATGCATCGAAAGACCTACTTCTTGGCTGATGTGGAAACGGTTTTGTAGGGCGGTTTTTTTAGAAAGGAGCAAAAATCTCTAGCTCCGGCACTGAATATATAACAACAAAGTTAATGATAATTAAGTCTTTAGTTATCTGGATTCAACAACGAATAGCAATATTTTACAGTAGTCGGTAACTTTGTATTCGGAATTTAAAATATGTAATGTTGAATATATTTAAATAAATTAGCGAGAGTGCAGTTATATTCTAAATTAAACACATAATGCGATTTAAATAATAAGTCAAATGCATCAATGAATGTGTTGTCAGTTGGCATCAATTTGGAATCTAAGCTAATATAAAACTTAGAAATATTAGACTTACTCGCACCTTGCGCTATTATAGACAATTTATTTTCTGAGTCTGGAATAATAACGCTATTAACACCAATAAATTTAATAATATTGTTGCAGCAATTCAACAAGTCACATCTATTTTTAGCTCCTCTCCCGTTTTGTGTTGGAGGTAATAATGTTAGCAAATATAAAATTGTTTTTATATCGTCAGACCAATCTGTTGGATTAGAAATATAAAAATTAATTAATAATAAGCCATTCTTAAATATATACACACAATACAC
>CATKHZ010000025.1:0-117154 GCA_949752835.1 Empis stercorea | reverse complement strand
TACACTCCGCGAAATTTCTATAGGTTCACAACGATTTTCGCAAAATTTCATCTTTTTTTGTTTAGAGGTCTATAGAACTATATATGGCAAATTTCTAGTAATATTGAAACTAAAATTATTACGCTACTGAAATTTAAGAAAACCAGTTGGATTATAAAATGTGTGTGTAAGAGATCTTTTTGTTATTATATTTTTGCGAAATTTGTATAGGTTCATCTAGTTGCATTTCGGTGTCCATAAAAAAAAAAAAAATTTTGACGTTGTAAAGTTTAATAAGACATTAATTCTAACGTTTTGGATACTGTTGGGATAAGTTTTAGATTTAAAAAAAAAAAGAAGAACCATGCCACAAGGCAAATTTTTAAAATTGGTGGAGAAAACAAAAATTAATGCCTTCAAGATAGCTGGTTGGTCCGAATGAGTAATTGCGAAGGAATTGGGAAGAAGCACAAACGTAGTTAACAATTTCGTGAAACAAGGCGATTCTTATGGAACGAAACGTGCCAAAGATGGTAATAAAAAATTAACCAGAAGGGATGTGTCAAACATCTATCACCTTGATTCCACAGAAAAGGTAAAGGCAAGCGATATAAAAACTACCCTGGAACTGCCGGTCACTATAGATCGAGTTTAACAAATTTTATCTACCAGTGGACTTTACCAATATGGAAAAATGCTATCGAAACCACAGTTTACAATGAGACACAATGTTGATAGATTAAAATTTGCTAAAGACCACATGACATGGGATCAAGAGTGGGAGAATGTAACTTTTTCAGATGAAATCTATATGGTCCAGATGGTTTTCGATATTACTGGCATGTCATTTCAAAGGAAAAAAAGGTTACCAAGAGTCGAAATTTTGGTGGCGGCTCAGTGATGATTTGGGCCGCATTTTCTTACCAAAATAAAACTCCTATATGTTTCATTTCAACTAGGATAAGCGCGGATAAAATTTGTTGAACTCGATGTTTAGTGACCGGCAGTTCCAGGGTAGTTTTTATATGGCTTGCCCTTACCTTTTCTGTGGAAGCAAGGCGATAGATGTTTGACACATCCCTTCTGGTTAATTTTTTTTACCATCTTTGGCACGTTTCGTTCCATAAGAATTGCCTTGTTTCACGAAATTGTTAACTACGTTAGGGCTTCTTCCCAATTCCTTCGCAATTACACATTCGGACCAACCAGCTGTCTTGAAGGCATTAATTTTTGTTTTCTCCACCAAATTTAAAAATTTGCCTTGTGGCATGGTTCTTCTATTTTTTTTTAAATCTAAAACTTATCCCAACAGTATCCAAAACGTTAGAATTAATGTCTTCTTAAACTTTACAACGTCAAAATTATTTTTTTTTTTTTTATGGACACCGAAATGCAACTAGATGAACCTATACAAATTTCGCAAAAAAATAATAACAAAAAGATCTCTTACACACACATTTTATAATCCAACTGGTTTTCGTAAATTTCAGTAGCGTAATAATTTTAGTTTCAATATTACTAGAAATTTGCCATATATAGTTCTATAGACCTCTAAACAAAACAAGATGAAATTTTGCGAAAATCGTTGTGAACCTATAGAAATTTCGCGGAGTGTATGTTCGATTAAAAGCAAAATTAGAAAAAACTTAAATAATAATTAATAATTCATTTTCCTCGAATAATAATCTTGGGAATGAGACGCATTTTTTACCTATATTTACCATTTTTTTCTAAAAAAATACTATGTAGGAATTCACTTTGGTTTGGTTTAGAAGTGCTACATGGAGCGATTTTGAAGAAATGAGACAAACCCAGGGTTTTTCATATTTTTTACTTAACTTTAGTGTATTTTTGTAGATAGATAATTAATTTATTAGTTTCTTAATTATATTTATTGTTCTTACACCATTAAATTTTTCTTGTTTTTTGCATATGTTCAAAGACAATATACTATAAGATCAAAGACAGTAATATATAGATGTAGGATATAGAACAAAAAATCGTATGAATTTTTAAAAATATAACTTTTACAATAGCCAGCTATAATAAAGCTTTTTCTATAGCCAGTTTACTCTTTTCAATAACCATCTTTCTATTCTTAGCTTTTTTTTCTCCTTTTTAAATTTCTATTCTTGACAAGTTCAAGTACATAGAAATTTTTGAATGAAAATTGTCATAGCAAACAGAGTATTTCCTGGTTGTTTATTTATATGAATTTTTTCATGATATTTTTTTCAAAATGTTGAAAAAAAATTTAGTTTCAAAGTACGCCTACACAATGGCGAATTTTTTTAAAGGATGGAGATATATATTTATGTATAAGTGCGGTAGAGACAGCAATATCGTCCAGAATTTTTTTTGGACGTCCAATTTTCGAAATTTAATTTCGAATTGGACGTCCAATTATGGCACAAGACGTCGGCTCTCGTCTTGTGCCATAATTGGACGTCCAAAAGATGAGATTTTATAGAAAAACTATAGATGGCGTGAATATAATATATATACAAAATTATATTTTGTCAAATTTATTTTTTTATTTCAAAGCTAGGTATTCCTTTGACTATATAATATATGGACTGCTAATCGCTTATAATTTCCTTTGCTGTCAAAGAAAAAAATACTATTATGACTGGTAGAGCATAGCACCAGAGATGGCCAATAAAAGAACTAAAGTTATGGAATTGTGAATTAAATCCAGTAGAATTCTCAAGTAAAATCTATGGAATTCTCATAAATGATTTAGTTGTTTTATTGGCCGCCAAAAAGGCGAGCGCCGCCAAAGGCAATTCGGAATAACTAGTTCTTTTTTTCACCATCTCTGGTGGTATGCGCATAGTCGGTCATAGCTACAGCCATGAAGTTGGTTACTAGCAGTCCATATATTATATAGTCAAAGAGGTATTCACTTCCAAAAAAAAAGTTGGCAAAATTGTGAGCAAAATATCATTAAAAATATGTAAATATAATATAATATAATATAATCATACTGAGTACCATGTGGTATATGACAAAGCAAAAACTAAGAAAAAAATTTTGCCCTGGTAAAATTTTCTATATAAAATCATACTTTTTTTGAACTGAGTACTAAGCTTTAGGTAAAAAAATGGATGAACTATTTTTTTTCAAATAAATTATTTTTTTTAAATAAATTATTTACATTGTCAAGCAATATTTTTTAGGAATATCAAAAAGTTCCTATAATTTTTTTGATAGCCAACTAGATGCTATAAATTTTTGTTTCATTCTTTCGTTAGGCGAATTTTAGCATGTTATCTCGTTCTATTTTGACTAAAAAATATGAGTTTCGCCATTGTCTAATGCTGGGTTTTAATGATAAAAATTTGCCGCTTGTGCAGGAAAATTAGACCGAAAGGTTTTATTTCTTATGGAAATTTAATATGTGCGAAGAGAACAACAAATTCTCATTTGCAAGGGATATTTTTCATTTACCAGGGATAATTTTTATTTGCAAGGGAAATTTTATCAGGGATAATTTTTATGCAAGGGATAATTTTCATTTTGCAATAGATAATTTTTGATATTTTTTAAAAACCATAGATAATCCTTCTTATATGGTATCACAGTTTTGTTGAAATTTGACATTTCAGTATTGCCATTAAAAATTTTTATTGTTTACATTTTTTTATGTTAATTATATTTTGAACTAAATTTATATATAAAATGTAAAAAATGAAAATGTTAATAAAAAAAATTAATTAACTTTGTTTATGCCGGTTTTTTTCATGTACAAGGATGTAAATAATTAATTTTGGACTGTACCATTAAAATTATTATTTCCAATTATTATAATGAGTTTATATTTAGTAATTTCGTATTTTAAAATATTATTAACGATTGGTATTGAAATTATTTCCAGGTTTTTGCAAAAAATATAATACGTATATTTTTAAAACTTTAATTGATTGAATGAAATTGACACAAATGCATCACAATAATATATTAATCAATAAATTTTAATAATAATAATCACCGAACTATAAACGTTCGTTGATAATAATAAAAATTAAATTTTTATATTATTATTATTATTAATATATTAAATTATTTAATATAGTAAATTACTTAACATTTTTTAAATTACAACAAATTCAATTTTAAATATTTATTAATATATATATTATTCAGAAAAGTGTGATAATTATATCAGAAAAAATTGAAATATTTATATGAGAGATTCAATATAAATTTTGTAAATATAAATTTTTTACAATTGATTTTTAATCATACAATTTGCAGTTAATATTTAATTGCTGATCTTAAATATAATAGTTGAAATGATTTATTATTTTTTTAAATAAAATTCTACTGCCATTCAACAGTGCCATCTGTGATCTGTACAGAGATAATCAGCCATTTTATATTCCCTTGTCAAAAAATAAATTCCCTTCTGCAACGATCTACTTTTTTCTCATATAAAAATACAATATACTATCTCGTTCTATTTTTCCTGCACAAGCGGAAAATTTTTATCATTAAAACCCACCATAAACCAGGCATTATTTATAATTTATATGTGCTAAAAGCAATTCTAAAAAATTATATAGGAAAAAAATATTTGAGAACATAGTAACCATAAATTTAGTTGTGTAGTGTAATATGTACATGCAATGAATATAGCTGCATTTGTGGGATTCCCTTGTCCATACATTAAAAAACTTAAATTTAGGGGAACAGAAGTGTAAGAGGGAAAGAAAATTTATGAAAAAAGATTCTATATGCTTAAAGGCCTCCCCAAACCGGCGCGATTTTTTTCTGCGGCAGCGTTGAGGCAACGACGTGGCAAAAAATCGCACGGAAAGTCGCGAAATAGGCCACACGGACGCGGCAAACAATCGTGCCAAACGTCAAAAAAAGTGTCATTAAATGCAGAAAAGAAAGCAAATTTATGAAAAAAAAATTCTGTATTCTTGTCAATTAAATGCAAAAAAGAAAGAAAATTTATGAAAAAAAATTCTATATTTGTTGACAATTTATAGTTAATTCTTTACTAATATCATCCCATACTTTATCTTTTTTTTATGATATTTCTATACTCTTTATCCGATCAATTGTATAATATTGGATATCTTTTTACTACTTCAATTAACTTTTCCATTTTTTCCATAATAAATAAATAAAATTTGATCATGACTTCATATTTTTATTTTAAATGTCAACAAATTTTCAAGGAAAAAAATATTTTTGACAATTGTTGGAAAACCGCAGAAAAAACGCTGTCTACCACGTTTTTTTTGCTGCAAAAATTCATATAGAAAAGGTGCGACAAAAAATCGCTGTAAAATCGCGCGGAAATCGCGTTGGTGTGTGCATACTCATAAGCCACCATGTAAATAAATTGAGGGGAAAAAATCGTGTCGCTGCCGCAGCGAAAATCGCGCCAGTTTGGGGAGGCCTTAAATTAGAATACTTTTGATTGAATTTAAAAATTGAAAAATATTTTTTCTTAAATTGCTTCGTTGGCGGTGATGCCGATTTTATATAATTTAAAGCTGGCTATTGTAAAAGTTATATTTTTCAAAATTCATACGATTTTTTGTTCTATATCCTACATCTATATATTATTGTCTTTGATATGTTTAAAAAAAGTTCTAAAAATAAATTACTTAAAAACATTCTGTCACAATAAAATAAGGAAACTGTAATTTGGATATCAATATTTATTTATTTATTTATTTATTCGTTTAGTTCAAACAATTTCAAAAGTTTACTTAGAAATAGTTACACATTTTCTTAGATTTTAAATACATATATATTATCATAATTTAAGTTTAAAAATACTAATAAATATAAATTAAATATAAATTAAAAATTAATTTAAGTAATATAAAAAAGAGTAAACAATTATTTATTGTTTTTGTCAATAATTTAAAATAAAATAAAATAGTACATAAATAAAATGTACATAATAGTAATAGTACATAAATAATAAAATTTATTTATTGTAACATATGGACAAACAAAGCTTTCTTTACTTGTTCTTTAGAAAAGGACAGGCTGAAATAATCCTTATAGTTATTGGAAGTCATAAACATTCTATTTATAGGTTCGTATTTACCATAGTTTGAACGATGAAGAGGTAGATTAAATATTTTTTCATTACGAAAGCGTGTTCGTGAATTTAAATATTTAACTTTTAACTATTAGGTCTTTAATATTTATATTGAGTTGATTTTATCATTGTAGACCTGTACAATAAAAACGATATCTGCTACTTCACGCCTAGATTCTAAAGAATTTAAGCTTATAAGCTGCAGACGTTCCCTATAAGGTGGTAAAATCATTGAATTGGACCAGGGTAAATTACGCAATGGAAACCTAAGAAATCTTTTTTGGACAGCCTCGATTGTATTAATATGATCGTAATAGTGCGGCGACCATACTTGGCAGGCATATTCCAGATTAGGCCGGACAAAAGTAGTGTATAAGGATTTAAGAATGTAAGGGTCATCAAATTCCTTAGACCATCTCTTAAGTCTTCTGTCTTCCTGAAGCTGAATATTATCAAAATGTACTATATTAACGTAATTAAATAAGAAAAAGTATATTATGCAAAGAGGGAATTACACAAGTTCAAATTTCCAAATCACAATAATTATATATATAAGAATAAAAGAGTTTCTAATTATTTATTTTTAAATTATGATTATAGTCACTAAGTAATAATAACTTAAGGTAAATGTACTTTATGAAAAGTTATTGATCCAGAAAATGTGCACAGTTATCAAATTTCACGATTCAAGGTTTGTTTTTTTTTTTTGTTTTTAAATGTGTTATATGAAATGACAATTATTTAAAAATTTTTCATTAAAGTAAAAAAAAAATGTTTAGGTAATTAAACTTTGGGAATAAATATATATAATCAAGTAAAAACGCGTAAAATTTTGATTATTACACAACACAGAAATTGAAAAGTGTAAATTAATTAAATATTTAAAACGCAGAGCTAATTAAAAACACGTCCGTTAGCAATGAATGTTAATTAAATATACCTAATAATATAAAAATAATAATTTGCTCATGCATTTGTCCATAAACCTGCAGTGCAGTTGCCTGGGAATGGATTACTGATACCATTTTTTGATCGACTATTTTTTTACCATAAAATGTAGATATTGCAATAAAATATAAATAAATAAAATACAAGTAATACGATAACAATTACATTACAGAATAATGATAATTTCAGAAATTAAATTAATATTAATCTCAATTTTAATGAAAAAATTTTTTTAAACGAGGGCGTTTTCGGAAATGCAGGCTGCGCTGCAAGTTTTAACTTAGAAATATAAGAAATTTTTGCGCAGTACTACGCAACTGCGCAATATATAAGATTTGCTTTTGCAGCCAAGAAAGTTCTAACATTTCTAAATTTCCTGTTTATTTTTCGTAATTTAAAATAATGGTTGTTATTTTATTCTACAAATAAATTATGTACATAAACCCATACATATTTTCATCTGGGATTTTCTCTAGCACCCCTGGATGGATTGGTCTGATATTTGGTAACTACACTCATTATAGTGCTCTATTGTCAACTATGCCAGTGCTCCTCCATTAGCTCTACTTGGAATATGGTTGTATGATGAAAACGTGATTTCTGATGTTTTGTTAGAAATAATGGAGGAGCACTGGCATAGTTAACTATAGGACACTATAATGAGTGTGTTTACCAGATATCAGCCCAATCCATCCAGGGGTGCTAGAGAAAATCCCATATGAAAATATGGCCATTCATCATTTCATCCAGACCACTATAACGAATGTGTTTACCAAATATCAGCCCAATCCATCCAGGGGTGCTAGAGAAAATCCCATATGAAAATATGGCCATTCATCATTTCATCCAGACCACTAATTTGAATATGTTTACCAAATATCAGCCCAATCCATCCAGGGGTTCCAGAGAAAATACCAGATGAAAATTGCCATTAATTGAAAGCAGTTGTAGTTGTAAAATTAAAACTGCGAAATTGCGTTAAAACTTTCAGCGCAGTTGATATTTTCGAATACAATGCTTTTGCAGTAGAAGTAGAGACTTATCGAACAGACTGCTTTTGTAGTTTTGCAGTTATGAATTATCGAACAACTGTTTACTTAAAACCCCGAGCAGAATCAACGCAGAATACATAACGCAGTCTAAATAAGATATGTCAATAAAGTTAAAATGTATGAAAACATATGAAACCGATTATAACAAACGCAGCCTACGCAGCCTCGTCGCAGAATCGAAAAAAAAGTTAACCAACTTTTAACTTTTTTCGCAGGTAACGCCGGTGAATGTCATAAATATTATCATTTCAAATTTATTTTTGATGATTGCGGGTTAGAAATTTATTAAGCGTGTAAATTAAAAAAAAAATAATGAGTTTTGAGGAAAAATTAATTGGTGAAGTGCAAAAGTATCCAGTTTTGTACCAAAAGAGCGCTGGGGGATACAAAAATGTATCAGTGAAATGTAGAATTTGGAACACCATTGGCAAAGAGCTAGGAGTAAGTGGTAAGTTGAAATATCTAATTGATGTTGCAATTTACTAGTATTTATTGGGAAAAAATCAACACCAGCTAAAACAAAATCAAAAATTTCATTAAAAAAAAGCAAAAGAAATATCTGTCAAATTTACATAACGCAGCAAGACTACTTTTCATTGTGGTCGACAATTTTTTTTCTTATGTAGGCTGCGTATGTATTCTGCGTTGATTCTGCTCGAGACATAAAACTAAGTTAGAACTGCATTTCCGAAAACGCCCTGACTTTTGTCGCAGAGCTCTGACCTCTACACTATTATTGGTTTTTAAAAGAGCCTATTATAGCTTCATTCTTAGCTAGAATTCGTGATATATTATAATATTGCTTTTTCGTATATTCTTATATTATTATTTGTATCAAATCTATTTGGGAAAATATTGTTTAAAAATTTATTTTTTCCATTTCAGTTAATAACATATACAAATAAGCAAAATATTATTTTTGTCTATCTGCTAATTGTTTTAATTGTTTCAGAACAGTTTCCCACAATTTTTTCTTATCTCTTTCACTTTTCTTTAAAACTGAAAACATGGTTTTTTTATCAGCTTCACGAATTTTTTCCAGTATTATAATTATACTACTTGGTTGAACTAAATTGTACCTATTATCTTGTTTGCCATAATCGTGTAAATAAGTACTCCATTCTTCCATAATAAGCAAGTCTAATAGTTGACGTATTTTAGCAAAATATTTCGAAAGTTCACCTTCTTTAAAACCAGCAACAGGTTCAGAAGCGGCAAAAAATTCACACTGTAACAAGTCTAAATTAATTTGTTGCAATGCTCCCGTAGATATTTGTTTGATTTCATTGCTCATCAGAAGATCATAAATTTTATCAGCAATATGTTCACAACTCTTTTTACATGAAGCTTGGGCTATTTGTGGCAACAAATAAGCAAAACTTTGAAAAGTCGTCTGTAAATAAGATATCATATCTGTAACAAAAGATGAAGCGCTCCCATGTGGTTCTACTAATAACCAATCATATTCCGACAAATCGAAAAATTCATCTAATTTTGAACAAATCCTTTCAGACACTTGCTTTTCTGCGTCAGATCTAGCAACATGAAACATTGCAGATGGTGCTTGACTAATACTTTCATCGGTTCCTGTCATTTTACAAACAAAGTCGTCTAAAAATGGTCCTGCCTTTTCTAAATACTGAGTATCTATAATAATTTGAATAAGCTAAAATAAAAATTATTATTTGTATATATTATAATAAATTTATATGCAATTGATTTTACTTGAGTTAGTGCAACACTTGGATTACGAAATACAGCAGAAAGACAACCACTAAAACTACGTGTTAATAAAAGGTTAGCTGCTTTTCGAACCATCGCTGCTACCTCATTTGGTGATAAAGTCAATTCTTCTGAAAATTTCATGCAAGCATACATAAACTCTTTAGCCTGGTGGTAAACTTCCGGTACCATTTTTGAGAAAGGAAAATTTTTAGGAAATGGTCTGCTTTCCAACTGTTCGGAATGAAATGGAAATCTTTCAATGACATCATCATATTCTTCTTGATCTTCAACTTCTAAGGGAAGAAAATGACCTTTGTCTAAAATTTCTCGGAAAACATGAACCCAACGTTGCAATAAGACTTCATTATAGTGATCCCGCATTCCAACTAGTAACTCCCAAAGTTGATTTACTGAATATTCATATGTTTTTAGTGTATTTATAGACAGCATTATTAAATTTTTTATTCTTAGTAGTATATTTGGATCTGTGCATGACGAAGAACTCATACTCAAATCATTGACGACACGAGTCAATGAAACTGACCATAATTCATCTAAATATGATTTTGTAACAACATCACCTGCTGTATTTTTAACGTGGTCTTCCACAACAAAAAAACCAACAATCGAATAAATATAAATTTTATATGCTTCTAAATTGTCATGCATTCCTTGAGGCGGCTGCAACACTAATTTTGCTTGATCCCTCCTTTGTTGTCTGTAATCTTTTTCAAAATACTCTTTGTCGTTTAGAACTGTATAGATATGTAAGCACCGATATACTGGAGAAAAATCAATTAAATCTTGAGCACTTAAATCTTCGTCATCTGCGGCATATTCAGTTTTTTCCTGAGTTTTAAACTCTTCTACGATATTTGCGAGATTACGTTTTTGTAATTCTCTAGTATGCCTCATAGCAACTTCACCAATTTTCGGTGAAAATTTTCTGATATTTTCTAAAAATTCTCTAAAATCAGCTTCGGACGATTTTTTAATATTTTCTTTTAATTTTGGGACAGCTTCTTTCATTTGTAAAGCAAATCGATATCCAGATACTTTAGGTAAATGTTCACTTTCAAGTTGCTCCAGTGTTTTTAAAGCTGGATAATATCTCTTTTCACGTACTTGACTTAATAATTTGGAATAACATTCAAGAACTGGTAAACAATTAGACAAATTGTCAATTGCATTTGCAATGTTACTTTCAATTTGACGAGCACGAACTAATTCTTTCCCTTTTGTTAACACACCAACCGATGTATTTCGTAAATCAGTATCCAGTGATAAAACTTCTTCGTTCAAGGTCTTAGCTTGCGATCTAACTTGTAAAAGCTCCCGAATCGAATCAATAAATCCTTGATAATACAAGTTGCAAATTCGCTCAATATCTTTATCATGACTTCGAACTCGCGCCTCTAGTTGTTCTGATATTGTTTCACAAGCATCACCTACAATATAAAAAGTAGGTGTATTTTAAATTTAATTTTAATTTACATTACACAAAAAATACCTTCCAAAATAGACCTGAAGGTTGGGCCCCAATAGTCGTCAACTGCTTCGATATCCTGAACCGATATGTTTGCCATTTTATAAAATATACGATGCCGATACACAATACCAGTTCATATAAAGCAAAATAATTATATAGTCAATTTAATAGTTCGTATCTTTTTCTATTTCTCTTCATCGAGCTACACTGCATGTCTTTTCAAAACAAAAATATTAAATTTGACAGCAAACATTTTACCCAGCAGGAAATTTCCGCGTCCTCTAAAGTAGTTAGGATTAATGTAAACCGTTTTTTGTTATTCAATAAAATAAATTGAACGATCTTACATGTCAATAAATTTTATTGTTCAAATGGACATTGGGCGCATCCAGACCACTAAGCTGCTTACATGCTAAGGGCTTAGGGCTCTGGATGATGAACTTGTTTCCCCTCAATTGCTAAGCACTTGTCAAAATATCGAGCATAAATTTTTATTGCTTTAACTAGTAAGCTATATTTTTTATAATAGAATAAATATTTTTAATAAATAATATTTTTATGTTTACAAATTAGGTACTTCAAAATTAATAATTATATAAAGTAATATAATTTAATTTAATGTTTATTTCAATTTCAATTTTATTAAGTACATTTTTCAAAACATTTAACTTTTAATATACATATATGAATAAAGAATAAAAATATAATTTTAAATTTACAAATTACGTTAATTAAAGTTCAAATATCTTATTTCAAATTTATGTTTCCTTTTCCTTTCACTTTCAATTTCTTATTTTATTCTCATTTAGCAAAATGTACCTGGTATAAAATTAAGTATATCTCATCTAAGTATAGATATATACAATTTTTTATATTTAATTTTTTAGTTTTACTTATTTAAAAAAAAAAAACAATTTACTCCCAATATATATGAAAGATAAAAAAAGTGAAAAGTATAGTTTTAAATTACATAAATACAATTTTTATAAATTCAGTAGCCCGTTTCTGTAACCCAATAGTGAACGTTTCTCTACTGACAATATTCGATTACACGTCATTATGACGTCATTCTCTATTGTAGTGTTTCTGTATCTGTGGGGAATAGAGTTTGACGTTAAAAATAATCGAGTATTTCTCACTACCATTTCATTAAAGGAGAATCGAGTTGGCGAACAAATTATTAATATTTATTAATAATTTTTATTGTAATCTTTGATGTACAATTTAAAAAAATAGGGGAATTTCTAATAATATTATTATTATTATATTTTTGATAATATTATTAGGAGTACATAATAATAGCTGTGTTTTTTTATTCCTACTCTGTACTATACGAGTAGAGTATCTGTATGGTTGGTGTTGTAGCTACTCTACATAATTATCCAGTACAACATGTAGAGTAAAAGGGAAATTAATGGGAAATTATTCAATTTTAATATGGCAACTATAAATTTGACAAGAAGATACTTCATTTCGTATATTTGAATATTGAAAATTTGATTTTTAAAAAATCTCAACAAAGTGGGCAAATTTTTTTCAAACAATTCTAAATCATATTTTCCCCTTGCACTACATCGTTTTTTTATTCCTTTTATATCGAGTAGTACAGAGTAGGAATAAAAAAACACAGCTAATAATAATAATAATAGTATACAATATGTCAAAATAAATAAATACGGATTTCATTTCCCCTATTTCGTTTTTATTTTAGATACTCACCATTAAATTTTCGATTGGTGAATTTTGAAACTTACAGAAACACTAAAAACATTTTGATAGAGAATACCTGGTAGAGAATGTGTGACGTCACAATTAATCGAGTATTTCTCGATTCAGTTACAGAAACGGGCTACAGATTTTTAATTTTAAATATTTTAAAATTAAAAATTATATTTTATGATTTTATTTGACTAGTAGTGTTGAAGATCTCTCTCGTCAAACACAGTGTTCTAATAAATTAAAATTTTCTTTTATATATTTAGTTACATTGCTGGTAAATTTTGTGTAGGACACAGTATTTTTGTTATGGTTTGGAAATTGATATAGCTGTATTTATTTCTTGTTCTTCATGGTAAAAATTATAAACTTTGTCTTAGCTTTATTCATAGTTAGTTCGTTACTTTGTACCCATTTATGAAATGTTTGTAAATTTATGGATCGCTCAACTTTGTCCCTATTCGTGTCCATACCTTTCTATTCACGATGTAGCTGATCATCAGCTGATTAGCTACTTCTCTAATGCCAAGTTCTTCCAGCTTATCCAATAACAGATCGTGATCAACCGTACCGAATGCTTTATTAAAATCCACAAAGATAGCACAAATGTATTTTTTGTTGTCTAACGCATATACATATGTTACCAATTGTTTCTATCATTGCAGATTCAGTACTACTTGATAATTGAAAGCCAAATTGCTTTTTATCGAAGCCACCATTTTTATTTAAAAAACTGACTAATCTTACATTTATGGCTTTTTCGTAGATTTTCGCTAATGTATTTATAAGACCAATCGGACGATAGTTATTTGGTTTGGCTTTATCTCCATTTTTGTGCACTGTAATGATTATTCTCAAAAGATAGTAATTTTAATTCTTTGACAGTAATTCCATCTATGCAAATGCAAGGCGCAGTATTTTGCTTTAGAGAACGTATTATTTGCTGTATTTCAATTGCTGTAGTTGCTTGTAGGAATATTGATTCATTAACCCTGCAATTTGAGATATAATCAAGCTCAGCTGTTCTTTCAGTTTTTGTACAATTTCTACCAAGTAGTTGTTCATTTTATTTGCGATTTTTTTCTTGTCAGTTAAAATTTCATCATTGGATTTTATTTCATTAATTAGCCTCGTTCAATGACTTTTCAGAACAGTTTTGGACAGCACACTTTAGCACAGAAATAAAAGTTGTGTTCATTGACCAAAAAAGATCCAAAAATATCCGAAAATATCAGAAAATATCACGATTTGCCGTTCAATGAGAAAATATCTTGATATTTTCTGTTCTAAACTGATATTTTTTGCTATTCAATGAACTGACAGTTCGTGATATTTTGTGATATTTTTGGATATTTTCTGATATTTTCTGCCCCTATAAATTTATAAGGGTAGGAAATTGTGATATTTTGTGATATTTTTTTTATGTAAAAGTACATTGTTTGTAAACAAAAATAAAAAAATTGTTGTAAACAAATAATAAAAATTTAAATAATGAAATTAATTAATTTTTTTAAGTTTTCCAATAACAACATAACTTAATTTTTTAGCTAACTATTTATTATTTTTATGTATAAAATAAAAATATGTATCAAAATATAAAAAAATAAATTTTAAAATAATAGTAAAAGAATTTTTTTTAAATAGTTAAACTATTTTATTTTATTTTTTAAGTAAAAAACTTAAAATAAATAAATTCCGTTTACCAAAAAATATTACAAAAAAAAAAATTTTAAATTACTATTTTCAGCCATTTGCAATTTAAAAATTTTTTTGTTTACAAATAATAAAAAAAAAAAAAGATCCAAAAATATCATGAAATAGCGTTCATTGAGATTTGGTGTGCAAAGTTGTTCTAAATGGTCTGACATTTAAATTAATTGTTGTTGTTGTGTACTTTTCTGATATTTTATGTGCTAAAGTGTGCTGTCCAAAACTGTTTTGAAAAGTCATTGAACGAAGCTAAAAAGTACACAACAACAACAATTAATTTAAATGTCAGACCATTTAGAACAACTTTGCACACCAAATCTCAATGAACGCTATTTCATGATATTTTTGGATCTTTTTTTTTATTATTTGTAAACAAAAAAATTTTAAAATTGCAAATGGCTGAAAATAATAATGATAAATTTTTTTTTTTAATATTTTTTGGTAAACGAAATTTATTTATTTTAAGATTTTTTACTTAAAAAATAAAATAAAATATTTTAACTATTTAAAAAAAATTCTTTTAATATTATTTTAAAATTTATTTTTTATATTTTGATACATATTTTTATTTTATACATAAAAATAATAAATAATTAGCTAAAAAATTAAGTTATGTTGTTATTGGAAAACTTAAAAAAATTAATTAATTTCATTATTTAAATTTTTATTATTTGTTTACAACAATTTTTTTATTTTTGTTTATAAACAATGTACTTTGACAGAAAATTCTCATAAATTTTCAGAAATAATTTTTTGATATTTTTGCCCTAACAAATTTGTAGGGGCAGAAAATATCAGAAAATATCCAAAAATATCACAAAATATCACGAACTGTCAGTTCATTGAACAGCAAAAAATATCAGTTTAGAACAGAAAATATCAACAAATTTTCTCATTGAACGGCAAATCGTGATATTTTCTGATATTTTCGTATATTTTTGGATCTTTTTTGCTCAATAAACAAAGCTATATTAACACATTGCCATAATTTTCTGCTATTTGAGCCAGCATTCATGACGTCATGTCATTATAGAACTTAGCTTGTTTAACATTTCTAATTAAAGTATAGTATGCTACTCAAGATTAGCTAAATTTTAACGCGATCTCCAAACTCTCAATATTGTGTAGAGCTAAAATATTGTGAAAAAATATTGTGTAGAGATAAATTTTGACGTCTATGTCTATGTTTCGGAATCGATATATTCCAAGTCTAAATAAATTTTTTCACTCATTTTGATATTTTAATTTTAGCAAAATTTGATTTTTTTTCTTCAAACGTCAAAATTTCACGCGAAATAATGTTCAGAACATTATTTCACGTGAAATATTTAGGGGAGACTTTTGACAAGGCGCCGATTTTTCCCGCTTTTAGTAATCTTGAGTAGCGTACTACTTCAGCGAAATTTCGAGATAAATCGTAATCTTATATTTTTAGATTAGATTTAGATATAGGGACGACACATAGGCGCCTGGTCACTGCAGCCAATAGGCTTATTGTGACAACCCTCTTGATTACTCATCTGCCAAACCTATGCTATTAATGAAGCCGTATAAGTTTGACAGAGGAAGATTCCATGTTTCAGTTGGATTGATGATATAGCTATGCAGATATGTAAGTCTTTTGTTGGTAAGGACCATACATTCACATAGAAGATGTTCCGCCGTTTCATCCTCGTCTTGGCAAAATCTGCATAACCGGTCGCTGGATAATCCAATGGTGTGCAGATGCTTCCTCAGCCTGAAATGACCTGTGAGGAAACCAGTGATTGTTCTGGTTTTTTTCCTGCTGCATTGCAGTAGTTCCCTTGTTCTGCTTCGGGATGGTCCTTTGATGAATAGTTTGGAGTGACGCATCCCTACTTTGTTGTTCCATGCGGCGAGTTGAGCTGTTGATGTTTTTTCCTTTATTTTTCCTTTGAGAAAGCAGTTAGAGACTCCAAGAAATGGTTCCGGCCCTTGATAGTGTGAATTGGCGCCCTTCTTTGCTAATTTATCCGCTTCCTCATTTCCTTCGAAGCCCACATGCGCAGGGATCCATGATATTGTGACCCTATTTGTTCTTCCTAGTTCTGTCAGGGTGTCAAAACAATCTAGTACTGATTTTGATTTGTGTTTGACGGAACCAAGTGCCTTGATGGCCGCTTGGCTATCCGAGTAGATTGTTATAGATTTATTCACGTATTTCCTTCGTATGCTTTCGCTTGCGCATAGCTGGATAGCGTATACTTCTGCTTGAAATACAGTTGCTACGGTCCCTAGATTACGTGCTTGTTGAAACCTTGGTCTTTTTCCGTACACGCCGGATCCTACTCCCTCTTCTGTTTTGGAGCCGTCTGTATACCATTCCAGTTCAGTTTCCGCCGGTTTGGTGCTTTCCCAGTTGTTCCTGTCCGGGATAACCAGTTTAAAAGGTTTTGTGAATTTGTAAGTAATCTTACAGTTATCTCTCGGCATATCGAGATATGATTCGTTTTCCATGATTAGTAACAATGACGGATGCTGCTTTAGTATTTCTTGGTCTAGACCTTGATAGCCTTTGATTTTCATGGCCCCCATTCTAGCTTCCTCTTCGATACTGATGTGAAGTGGGGCCAGATTCAGCAATACCTCCATTGCTGATGTGGGTGTAGTTCCCATTGCTCCAGTGATGTTTAAACATGCTATCCTTTGTAGTTTGCTTAATTTCCCCTGGACTTCGTGTTGTTTGGTTTTCCTCCACCATACCACCGATGCATAGGTCAGCATTGGTCTTACAATTGATGTATACATCCAGTTTGCAATTTTAGGATGTACCCCCCAAGTTTTCCCACAAATTCTTTTGCAGGTCCACAGGGAGAGTTGAGCTTTATTTAGTATTTTATTGAAATGGCTATTCCAATTTAGCTTTTGGTCCAGGGTTACACCTAGGAATTTGACTTCTTTTGAGAAGTTTAGTATCTCTCCAAACATAATTGGTCTCGTGAGGTTATCCATTTTGTATTTTTTGCTGAATGGAATTAATGTTGTTTTGGCTGGATTTACTCGAAGTCCTTCCCTTACGCACCAGTTCTCCACTATGTTACAAGCCCTCTGTAGTAGTTCACATTGTGTGCCTGTAAATTTACCTCTGATAATAATTGCGAGGTCGTCTGCATAGCCTTGACAATCAAAGCCTTTATTTTGAAGTTCTACCAATAGTTTATCGACCACAATTGACCAGAGGAGTGGTGATAAAACACCACCCTGCGGGCAGCCTTTATTGGTTGTTGCCTTTTTAAGAATACCCCCCAGGGATACCTCTATGATTCTACTTCTCAGCATGGATCTCGTCCATTCACATATGGTGTTGCTGATACCTTTTTCGCTCATCGCGTTTATCATGGATTCATGTGATGTGTTGTTGAACGCACCTTCTATATCCATGAAGGCTACTAACGCTACCTCTTTGTCTGCTAGGGATTTTTCGATTTTTCCTGTTAGATTTAGCAGCGCCATCTCCGTAGATTTACCCGCCTGATATGCATACTGATGATGATTTAGGGGGTTTGTTGCCAGAGTTGTATCTCTTATGTACCGCTCTATAACCTTTTCTAGCGCCTTAAATATGAATGATGATAGGCTAATTGGCCGCAGATTTTTGGGATCACCGTCATCTTTTTTGTTCGCTTTAGGTATGAATACTACCTTGACTTCTGTCCAAGCCTTCGGTATATGTCCCCATACAAGACTGGCTTTGAATAGCCGAGTGATTATGGGGATAATTATTTCACCACCTTCCTGTAGGAGGGCCGGAAATATTCCATCCGGACCTGGCGATTTATATGGTTTGAAGGTGTTTATGGCCCATTGTACTCTCTCAGGGCTGATGATCTTGGATGCTTCAATCCATTCCTCCTTTCGAGGCCTTTTGTGGTTTGCATTGCTTACATATTGATGGACGGCGTCGGTATCGTTTATTGCTACGGCTCATGGGAAGTGTGCCTTTAGTAGAGCATCAATTGTTTCTGGTTTTGTCTCCGTAAAGCTGCCGTCTGTTTTCCTTAATAGCCCTATGGAGCCTGGTGGTCCATTTGCCATTACCTTGTGTATGCGTGCTGCAGCTAAATCTTATATTTAGCTGAGCTAAATTTTGTATGGTAATCTTCCCTAATCGCGAGTAGCATACTGGCCTTAATATATTTACATGATTTTTTTAATTTATAAATTTTGCTCTGATGGCGCCATCTGCTGGATGTTTCTTTTGGTGTTTATACAATTTATTTCTTATGTCTATTTTAAAATTTCATTTGTCATCAAATGGTTCGACTTTCAGCCGTAGTTGACGCAACTTAATGTGGATTTCGATTGGCACAGATCAAAATTTAAAAAAAAATCAATTTTTTTTATGTCCAATCGAACGTAAAAAACAGATCAATTTTTTTTATCTATAAAATCCATTTTTTTTATCTATGGAAATATGTCACTGTCATACAAATGTTATGGTATTAGTGAAAGGAGGGGTAAATCTTTTATGTCACTGTCATACAAATGTTATGGTATTAGTGAATGGAGGGGTAAATCTTTAAAAAAATCCAGATTTTTGAAAATTGATCTAGATAAAAAAAAAATTGATTTTTTTGTCCAATCGAAAACAAAAATTGATCTAGATAAAAAAAAAGATTGATTTTTTTAAAAAAAAATTGATTTTTTTCTCCAATCGAAATCCACATAAGTGAATAACCCAGATAACAAAGTAGTGATGAAGTATTGATGTTGTATTGATACTCGTATCGAAAGTATCAATACCTTTCAGTATACCAGTAATGATGTTTTTATATGGACAATGTCCGCACTTTGAATATTCTGATTGGCTGGGAATTCATGGTCAGTTTTGAAAAGGGGAAATTAATTTTGATTCCCACATCAAAGATGTATCGATGAAATATCGAATTGTCTCATATTTAGGAAAGGGAACTACATCGATATATCTTTGATTCTATATCGAAGATTGGAATTGATACCATACTGATGCCTTAATGAAGGATATAATAAGAGAAAAATCGTTTTTTAAATTCTAAAATTAAAATAATTACAAGTTTAAATTCTACATTTTGCATATATTATTATGATTAAATTGTTGTGTTTGTTATACATAATAACATTGTGCAAAATGTAGAATTTAAACTTGTAATTATTTTAATTAAATTAAACATGTTTATTATTTA
Organism: Empis stercorea; assembly: GCA_949752835.1. Taxonomy (NCBI): domain Eukaryota; kingdom Metazoa; phylum Arthropoda; class Insecta; order Diptera; family Empididae; genus Empis; species Empis stercorea. The sequence goes on along the minus strand of CATKHZ010000025.1, from coordinate 97,282 downwards.
TATGATAATAATAATTAATATAATGTTATCTTTTATTATTTAAGATTTTCTTTCCTCTCTTTTGAGGCAGCTTTATTTATTTTAATTTTTCCCGCCCGAAATGCTTAATTAAGTTCCTTTTGGAATTCTATCAATCCATAACCTTTTTTTGAAAAGCAATCTGAAATGAAAATTGGAAATTTATTACATAGTGGTTAATTTTGAACCTCAAACTAACGAACCAAAAAGGCAGGAACTATGTGTTCGTGCTTGGTGAACTTTTTCTTTTCTCTAATGCCGTGTACATTGTAAAGACTTTGCAAATTTGCACTCATAAAGGTTGGCATAAAAACTTTTAGATTGTTTTGCCCTTTCAGCTTATGAAATGGATAAGAAAGACTGTAATATAAGGTAGAGTAATAAATGAAATTTAATTTACCTGTTTCAGTTTTTATAAATTTCTTTTTTTTATAAGTCTTCACTGAAATAACTACTTTTTTATAAAGTTTTATTATTTTTCGTAAACAATTTAATAGGTTTGTATTTAAAATTAATTTTTCTTTATCACTTCACATGTCACATACATCACAAAAATATCAAATGTAGACGCCTACGCTTTTAACAAAATTGAAATATGGTAAGGGATCAGAGAGGAATCAATACATCATCAATACCAACAACAATCATATTTTGAAATTCCACCAATTTTCCCCTAAAATTTGAAATAAAAAGAATCCTTTAATTGGTTTCAAGAATTGAACTGGAATCGATCCTACATCAATAATACAGATCAATGCAGTTTTTTACCTGCAAATTTTTATATTCACCACACAATCATTTTAGTTGGTGATAGGAATCAATATATCTTCATTAATTCATCATTTTGCAAAAAGGAGAAATAATGATGACTTATTGATGCCAACCGTATTGATACCTAAATGTTATCTGGGAATGAACAAAAATAAAATTAATAATAATGCAATTTTAATATTCGATTTTCAATTGAATCCCCAATTATACATGTGTATCTAGCTCACATATGGATCTATTGAGCCAAAAGAAATAAAAGATCTTTTTGCTGTAGTTTTCTTATTTTATGAGTTTTTTACTTTTCGATTATATAAAATTTTCATTCGAGGTCGTTTTTAGCATTAAGTAAAAGAGCGCCTAGAAATTTTTGAAAGGGATAAAATCATAATTTGTACTGATTTTAAATTCCGTTCCGTCGCGATCCGATATCTAATTTGGGTGGATTATGTTTGTGTATAGAAATAGAGTCTATTCTATACACAAACATAATCAATAGGGTATAGAAATTTGATGTGTTTTTTTTTATAAAATTAAAATAAAATAATGAATGGCAGAGCCGCAGCCGATGCTGATATAATAATGCCTAAAAATTTTAATAAACAAATAATAGATAATATACTTAATTTTAATTTCCACACAATTCTTTTCCTTTAACATATTGAAGTATACGTATTCCAACTAATAATAAGTAATAAAGTTGCAGCCAAAATATGATTTACAAAAGAGTTTTAATAATTTTAATTATTTGCATTTTATGTTATATTTTATTTTATATTATTGCAAACCAAGATTTGTTAGTAATTTCTTCAAGAACTAAACTGAAGGATTACATACAAAAAAAGTAAATATGTAATTTTAATTTATAGTACACAATTCCAATATCTAATATACAAAAACTATAAATAAGTTTTAATTTTATATTTTTAAGTATTTCCAAAGTCAAAGAGCCTATAATAACCATCGCAGTTGTTGCATGTGGGCAGCGTCTCCAGGAAACATTGACAATGATAAAATCGGCAATACTTTTCAATTTCAATGGTCCTCCATTAAGTTTCATTATAATAGCTGAACAAAATCTACATGTTGGATTTAATGAAAAATTAACAGATTGGCATGAGATTCTTCCCAAAAAATTTAGTTTTGATATTCTAAATTTACAATTTCCTAAAAAAAATGCTAAAGAATGGAAATCTTTATTTAAACCTTGTGCATCGCAAAGACTTTTTTTACCTGTAAGTTGTGAAATCTATAAATGATTTTTTAATTTTAATAATTTTATTTCAGTCACTCCTTCAAAGTATCGATTCAGTACTTTATATGGATACCGATACTGTTTTTCTATCACCGGTCACTGAAGTTTGGGAACATTTTAAAAGGTTTAATTTATCACAAATAGCTGCTTTGTCACCAGAACATATGGATAAAAATATGTATGTTACTCATATATTGAAAAATATATACATATGTATATAATAATTTTTAAAATTTTAGAGGATGGTATAATAGATTTGCTCGACATCCATATTATGGAGAATTAGGAGTGAACTCTGGAGTCATGCTTATGAATTTGACAAGAATGCGTCAGTTTCAATGGGAAGATCGTATTTTTCCAATACATGACACATATAAATTGAAAATTACCTATGGGGACCAAGATTTAATTAATATACTATTCTCCATTCATCCAGGTAATTATGTTTATTAAAATATAATAAAAAGTGTCACAATGAATTTATCAACAATCAAATACTATATATACATATTATATGTTTTTCGAGTTCGTATTTGTTTACCTTTTCATAAAAATTTATGATAATTTTGAATGATCGTTTTACATAATTAAACTATAAAGTCTATATATGTATATTCCATTATAAAAAATTACATATCGTAACTAGATTATGTGAAAAATATTGTAGGACGATAATAAATTTGGTATTAATTTCTAGTTGACATTATGGTTGTATAGCAACTGTTGGTATAAGCACATTACGGTATATGTGGTCTAGTAAAATGTGATTCGCCAAATTTATGTTCGAAATGTTAGCAGTCAAATTGTTTATATTTAACTCTTATTTTCGGATATATTAACCAATTCTAATTTCTGAAAATGATAAATATACCAATTGGACCAGATTCGAGTTAATAGCTGATGGATCACCAGCAATAAAATGTAATTTGATTGGACGTAAATTCATTCAGACAAGCTAATTCGTTGGGTAAAGTTGTTTTTAGATTATGACCTTGTAAGTGTACATTTGAAAAACAATTATTTTGTAATTACTATATGTAAACAAATATTATTTATTTATATTTTGTTATTTAAACAAATTATGAAATTTTATATTAATTTTGAAATATAATTTTCAGAAACATTATATATATTGCCATGTGAATATAATTATCGCCCAGATCACTGTATGTACATGAGCGTATGTAATGCTTCAAATGGAATACAAGTAATGCATGGAAATCGAGGATATTTTCATTCAGACAAGCAACCTGCATTCAGCACTGTATACAACACATTAGTATCATATCAGTTTGGAACAGATCCATACCGAAATTTTTTATTAAATTTAGATTCGGAATTATCCTTACAGTTTGTATCTGATTCAAATTGTGGGAAAGTTAAAGATATTATTTTAAAGAAAGCAAAAAAAATGTTTATTAAACAAGAGTATTATGATTATAATAGATAACTTTACCTGTACCTGTATAGGTAGATTATAAAAATATTAATTAAAAGTATAAAGTATTTATTAAATATTATAGTTTTTCAAGTAATTTTATATTGTGGAAGATTATTCATTTTTATTGATATAAAGAAATCATATCATATTTAAGTAATTTTGTACAAAGTATTTAAAATACTATTAGAAAATAAATTATAATTTATACATTACAAAATAAATACTAATGTATAATTATTTAAAAAACTAAATTTAATAAACTAGTAAAATAATATGGCATAATGAAGGATTTTGTTTAGTTCAACAATATTCAATACTTTTGGTATATTTAAAATGTTGAGTTTATACTGCATTTCCAGTTTAAATTGGTCTACGGTCTGGAAAAAGACCAATTTCCATAAGGAGAAACGAATTTAATTTTGAAAATGGTTCAAATTGGAAATCTCGTATGTATTTAAAAATGGAAACATTGTTAACTTTACAATACTATACAACTGTTTAAGCTTAGTATGGTGGTCGCGTGAAATTAAATTGGAAAAACCTTATAAATCATACAAATACTTTTTATAATCAACATTTATTAAGAATCAAATTTTGATCTAAATCAAATTTTGATCTAAATCAAAAATGATCGAATCGCATTGAGTTCATACTCGCAAATTATATTCATGAAATGAATATAGATATTTACATACATATATATACTACATAAATTAATCATAATTGAATTATGATATTTTTATTTATCTTAAGCTTTGTTTATGTTAAAGCTAAGCTTTGTTTATGTTAAAATCAATTAACTTTTGTTTATATTATTCAGAATCATATTAATGTAAAGGATTCTTATTTATTTCCTATTTCACAATTATTAAGAATATTTCAAATTTTAATTGAATCATTGTTTTAATCAATAAAAGCATAAATATCTAGATTGTTCTAAAATATTTAAAAACATAATTGTTTATATAAGAATCCTATAAATACAGAAGAATCATAAAAATATGTTGTATTCTAATTTAGACTTTTTGAAGTAATCAGTTTATTTCATTTTAAAGTATTCAAACTTTTGAAGTAATCAGTTTCTTTTCATTTAATAAAGTACTAGAAAGGAGTATCATTATTTGTTTAAATTATAAATGAAAAACAAATAATTATAATTGGCGCAGTCGGTAGGATAGTTAAGAAAATCCATCGAGGATAATTCTGCTATCTAAATAGTTAATCTAATAAAAAAAAAGAATCTAATAATAAACTAATAAAAAAAAAGTGAAATTTATTTTATTAAAAAATTTTAGAATCCATCGAGGATATCTAAAAAATAATAATATATTTAAAAAGAAAAATATATATACAAAAGTATATAAAAATATATACATATATAAACATATATAAAATATATATAAAAAAATATATATACATATAAAATTTTTATTCAATTTATTGTTAAAAACACAAAAAAAAAATTTACATTTAAAGTATAGTATGCTACTGAAGATTAGCTAAATTTTAACGCGATCTCCAAACTCTCAATATTGTGTAGAGATAAAATATTGTGAAAAAATATTGTGTAGAGATAAATTTTGACGTCTATGTCTATGTTTCGGAATCGATATATTCAAAGTCTAAATAAATTTCTTCACTCATTTTGATATTTTAATTTTTTTTTTAGTGGAGACTTTTGACAAGGCGCCGATTTTTCCTGCTTTTAGTAATCTTGAGTAGCGTACTACTTCACTGAAATTTCGAGATAAATCGTAATCTTATATTTAGCTGAGCTAAATTTTGTATGGTAATCTTCCCTAATCGCGAGTAGTATACTGGCCTTAATGTCATTTATGTAAAGTGCCAGTCACAGTGATTTCGATTCGAACGTGCCGTTATTTGTTTTTCATTTATAATTTAAACAAATAATGATACTCCTTTCTAGTACTTTATTAAATGAAAATAAACTGATTACTTAACTTTCAAAATTTCAAATTTTGACAGCCCCATATATTTTATATGGTATGCCGGATTGCAAGTCACAATGAACGTGTCGAAACGAATTCATTCGAAAAGAGTTAAAAATATTTTAACTTTGCCGAATGGGTCGAATGACATAACCTATAAATTATACATTTGAAATTTAAATTTTTTGAATTATTATGGGGGAGTTTATTGAAAATGTTAAGAAGCATCCAGGGGGCCTATTCTTGAATTTCATTCGAAAAGTTCCACCGGTGGAAAGTTCCACCTAAAATTCCGAACACCTTCAGAAATCCGTATTCTTGAAACCAGGCGGAACTTTATTTCACCTCACCTAAAATTTTATCCACCTTCCGAACAAGGTGAAGTTTTAATGTCATATTTCTAATGTTTAATCATTTTTCCTGCTTTTAGTAACCTTGAGTAGCGTACTACTTCAGCGAAATTTCGAGATAAATCGTAATCTTATATTTAGCTGAGCTAAATTTTGTATGATAATCTTCCCTAATCGCGAGTAGCATACTGGCCTTAAAACTAAAATAATAAGAAAATAATAATATATATATGTGGAAAATAGATAGCTATTTTCATTAGCGTTAACAATGATTTAGCACTATTCTTTATTACAATTATTTAGCACTATGCATTTTCTTTATACTGTTGTCAACACTGTTGATTATTTTTTTGTCTACCAGATACTTTGACTATATAATATATGGACTGCTAGTAACCAACTTCATTGCTGTAGCTATGACCGACTATGCGCATACCACCAAACTAACTATTCCGAATTGCCTTTGGCGACGCTCGCCTTTTTGACGGCCAATAAAACAACTAAATCATTTATGAGAATTCAATAGATTTTACTTCAGAAGTCTACTGGATTTAATTCAGAATTCCATAACTTTAGTTCTTTTATTGGCCATCTCTGGTGCTATGCGCTACAGTCATAATAGTATTTTTTTCTTTGACAGCAAAGGAAATTATAAGCGATTAGCAGTCCATATATTATATAGTCAAAGATCAGATTCTTTTTTTAGTCGTGAAGGAGAATGGTCGATGAAAGAACAGTAACCAAAAGCGCGTATTAATCTGTATTTAACTTTCTTTTACCTTAACTTTAATAAATATTCTTTTGTTAATTATATTGAACATGGTTGGTTTTATTTTAATAAGATTGTAAAATTAAACCCACAAATTTTGGGGGCTCGTCCGGGATATTTAAAAAAAAAAAATTAAATTCGGTAAAACTAATTAAAATGGTGTCGGAACAATAAAAAATTCGAATTGTGTAGACTGTAGAACATAAAATATAAAAAGGATTAATTGTTTTTTCCTGTTTAAACGTGTTGAGTTTTCATTTTTTTTTGGTTACTGCGTCTTTGTTGATGAAAAAATTTGTTTGTTGTCGGTATTATAACGGGTGTTCGGCGGAACGGTAAATTTGGAAAAATTCGAGGAATAGCGGTTGAAAAGAAAATTATAAGGAGAATTTTAGAATCAGTGTGGAGATTGCTGATTGGGAAAATTAGAATTTTTTTTTTTTCTGGAGCTTGGGTCGAAAATTTAAAATGTCTACCGTAAAAGAATTGAAGGTTATGTTGGAAGAAACATGAACAAATTGGTGAACTAAAGCAGGTGGTGGCGATCAAAGATGAAAATATATTACAGGATTTAAAAACGGAATTAGAGGAATTGAAAAATCGAGAAAAAAAGACAATGTTGAAGATGAAAGCTGATGAAACAAAATATTTGGAAAATGCGGAACAACTCAAAAAATTACAGGCACGTGTTTCTACATTTAGCAAGCAGGCAGTTGAAATAGAAGAACTGAAAACCAATATAGCTGCTATACAGGTTTCATCAAACCGTAATATTCCTACAACATCAAGAGATAATGATACGGTGGCGGTACCAGAGGTGAAGTATTCAATTTCAATGAGAGATATTGAGGAAGTATTTCCAAAATTCAGTGGTCAAAATAATATTACCATTAATAGATTTATTTCAGAATTTGAAACACATTCATTATTAGTTGGATGGAATGATATTCAAAAATTTTTCTTTTGTAAAAAATTGTTGTTGTCACCGGCAAAAGATACAGTAGAAATGGCTGGAGTCGGAAGTTATGCAGAATTAAAAATATTTTTACGAGAGGAGTTTGGAAGAAAAATGTCAAATTTAGAATTACACAGAATATTAATGAACGAAAAGAAAAAAAATATTGAGTCTTTTTATGAGTATGTGGTCAGGATGCAGAAACTAGCTGAACAAGGTGAAGTTGAAGACATGTCACGTATTGAATGTTTAGTTGATGGTATTTTGGACCATAGCGGAAGAAAAGATTTTTTATATGAAGCCAGAACTATAAAACAACTGAAAGATAAACTTGAAATTTATATTTTATTTTTATTTTGTATTTATTTAATTTATATCTCCAAAAAAAAATTTTTTTTTTTTAAATAATAATTTAATTTCTTTTATTTTTAGGATAGATGTGACACCCGGGTGTAATCCATTCCTGTATATTTATATGCATTTTGTCAGTGCCGGAGCTAGAGATTTTTGCTCCTGGTGCACTTTCTAAAAAAACCGCCCTACAAAACCTTTTCCACATCAGCCAAGAAGTAGGTCTTTCGACGCATTTTTTTTATGAGGTGTCCCAAAGAGGTATATTCCTCATAATATATAAATATTTAAAAATTAAAACAAAATAACATTAATTACAAAGAACGTACTAATACATACTATAGACTTATACAATGAATTAAAATTGAGTTATGCATATTATATTTAAAAATAAATATAAGTAACTATTTTTAAAAAGTATAAAATTAAATTTTTATTGCGTAAACTTTCAAAACAAAAGAAGAAAGTAGTACGTTACAGAATAAACGATATCCCGATCGCTTGTCCTGTTAAAATATAGTTACCCAGGCTGTTTTAATTAAAAAAATTAAAACTTTTCTTTGAAAATAATTATTTCAATCAATTACAGCTTCATTAATTGTTGCGGTAACTAAGATTTACTTCGGTTTTATTAATTAATTAAATTTGGCCAATTGATAATTTGGAATTATATATTTTATAAAGCTCAATAACACAATATAAAATTCTTCTTCCTTTTTATTTATGAAATATTTATAGAAATCCCTTATAACAGACTTACTTTTATTTATTTTTATTTAAACTCTTTTTATTTCTTAACTAACCAAACCGAAAAAAGCGTTTTCCTCTCTATACTATACATATACTTTGTGTATACCATAATACTATAATCTATAAATACTATATGAATGACTATATAACTTTTTTCTCTATATATATATATACATATATTTCGTTTATGGAGCAGAAGTTAGAAACTGCACCATTTTCATATTGAAGAAAATTTTTAAGTTTGATGAAATATAATTATTTTGTATGGCTATCGAACATTTCATGGCGCGGAAGTTTGATTTTGCACCAAAAATATATAGAAATTTTTTTTTTAGTTTGATGGAATTTGGTGCGGTTTTGTTTGAATTGGGGCGGCAGTTAGATATTGCACCATTTTCATATAGAAGATTATTTTTTAGTTTGAAGAATTATAATTATTTTGTATGGATAGCAAACATTGAGTGGTGCATAGTTTTTTCATTGACCCAAGAAATATATATGTATATTATTTATGCATATGAGATCTCTTTTTAATGAACTATTTAGCTTAATTTAATGTTTGCTGGAAATTTATATAAAAAAGAAATTCGTTAAGTTATAATATTTTTTTAATACATAAAATTTTGAAAAATATATTTTGATTTTTTTTTTTTAATATTTTATGAAAATGTAATCTATTTATTCCGCTCTTAAATTTTGGCGCCCTGTTCAAGTGTTCCTTCTGCACCTATGGTAGCTCCGGCCCTGCATTTTGTTCATTGCACTTATGTCAATGTATACATAAATATAAACAAATTTTAAGTTATTACCGGTTAAAAATCCAAAAAAAATATGTTTGGTTGTGGATCTAGTCTGGGTAAGTTATTTAATATAACTGGTAGAATGTCTAGGATGTAATTCAAGGATAGTGAAGAGTATAAGTCAATAAAAATTATATTCCTCCATATATACACAAATCCATTTTACGCGTACTCAACAAATAAAAGATTTATGTTAGTTGGACGTACAGAAAAAGTCCTAATTCTGTTTTTAATATATATTTTGGGAGAGGTGTCCGTTTCAAAAATGCTTTTTTACACATATATATATGCATATATAAATCCACGGGTGTGATTATCCATTGTTAGGAACACCAAAAAGTATATTTCTTTAGGAAAAATATATATATATATTAACATGTATGCCGGTGTACATCTATATATACATAAATTATATATGTAGTGTAGATCTACTTCACATATATTTTCTTTATTTTATATGATTCGAACGAATATGTGAAAAAATGTTTTTTATTTAATTATTATTTTTATTTTTATTTTTTATTTTAGATAAAAAGCTGTGAGCAAAATTCAAATTTACAACGACCGGGATCATACATATATATATAAGCTATATGCAATTGATATATGCACCTGTACTATATTCTATTCTCAGATATGTTAATTTATCGTCCATTATGAATTTATATATTAGGAAAATCGTATGAAAGATAAACTTGAAATTTATGATAAAAAATGTAAATATATTAAATCACCGGCAGTTGAAAAAATTTCTTCGTCAGCACCAAGTTTGTGGACAACAAAAAATGTTTCAACTGTGGAATAAGAGGACATGGTGTCAAATGTTTTTCATGTGGTAAACATGGACATATGTCCAAAAATTGTTTTGAAAAAAAAAATTGAAACTGGTCGAAGAGTGGTTAAATGATGGAATTATTCAACCTAGTGATTCTCAATTGCAAGTCCAGTGGTTGTTGTTCGAAAAAAAACTGGTGATTATAGGATCTGTATAGATTATAGAAAATTAAATAAAAAATTAATGAAGGACAAATTTCCTATACCTCTAATAACAGATCAATTAATTAATTTATCCGATTGTAAAGTATTAACAACACTAGATCCTCGCAATGGCTTCTTTCATGTTCCAGTACACCCAGATAGTCAAAAGTATACAGTGTTTGTGACTCATAATGGACTGACTTTATGAATTTTTGAAAACACCGTTTGGATTGTCTATATCACCAAATAATTTTTGTAGATTTGTACCGGACGTTTTTCGTGATCTGATTAGAAAAGAAATTATTCGAGTTTACATGGATGATGTACTAATTGCTTCTAAAGATGAAATTGAAAATATAGCCAATTTGAAAATGGTTTTTGAAGTTGCTGCGAAAAATGGTTTAGAATTTAGTTGGAATAAGTGCTAATTTCTGAAGAAAAAGGTTGATTATCTTGGATTTGTAATTGAAAACATGAGTGTAATGCCATCATCTAATAAAATTGAAGCAGTACTGAAATTTAAACAACCTGAAAAAATAAAAGATATCCAGAGTTTCCTAGGATTGACTGATTATTTTCGCCATTTCGTACTTCGTTATTCATTAATTGCCATTCCGTTGACAAACCTGTTGAAAAAAGATGTGTCATTTAAATTTGATGAAAAATGTCAGATAGCGTTTAATAATTTGAAAGATGCTATAACGTCAAAGCCGGTTTTAAGGTTATATGATCCCAATGCTAATACAGAATTACATACTGATGGAAGTAAGGAAGGATTTGGTGCTATTTTGCTGCAGCGGAAAAATGATATGGAAAAATTTCATCCAGTGTATTTTTGGAGCAAGAAAACCTCATCAGCAGAGAAGAATTATCACTCCTATGAGTTAGAGGCGTTGGCCATTGTATATGTTTTGCGAAAATTACGTTATTTGTTATTGGGATTGAAGTTCAAGATTATCACGGACTGTGCCGCTTTTCAAAAAAACATTAAGTAAAATTGAAGTTCCAAATCGCGTAAAGAGATGGGCGATGAAGTTGCAAGAATTTTCGTATGAAATTGAACATCGAGTTGGACAGCGCATGCAACATGTGGACGCGCTTAGTCGATATCCAGTAAATATGGTTGTGGATAATATGATGTAAAATATTTTGAATAATCAAAAAAGTGACGAGAAATTGCGTGCAATTATGGAGTTGTTGAAAAATGGTCCTTTTGAAGATTATAGTATGGAAAACGGTATTTTGATGAAACTTATTGACGAAAAAAATGTAATGGTTGTACCGTCTGGAATTCAAAAACAAATAGTAACTAAGATTCATGAGGATGGACATTTTGGAGTAAGAAAAGTAAGTGAAATAATAAAGAAAGATTTTTTTATACCTAGATTGGACAAAATGGTATCAAATTGTATCAGTAGCTGTTTAAAATGTATTTTAATTGCGAAGAAATCTGGTAACGGTGAAGGATTTTTGAATCCAATTCCCAAAGATGATTTACCGTTACATGTTTATCATTTAGATCATTTAGGTCCAACGCATGAAACTGGAAAAAAATATAAGTATTTGTTCGTGATGGTGGATGGTTTTTTAAAGTTTGTATGGATATATCCCACTAAAACAACAAATACTAAAGAAGTGATCGAAAAAATGGAAATACAAAGACAAATTTTTGGGAATCCAGCGAGAATTATTTGCGACAAAGGAACTGCTTTTAGTTCAGGTGAATTTAATACTTACTGCGATCGAGAAAATATTGAAGTTTGGCGTATTACAACTGGAGTGCCGCGTGGAAATGGACAAGTGGAAAGGATTCACAATATTATTATTCCAGTATTGTCAAAAGCTGTGGAAGATCCATCGAAATGGTATCGATTTGTATAAATTCGTCGTTTCAACGTAGTATTGGTTATACTCCATTTGAAGTTCTGTTTGGCGTCAGTTTGAGAAAAGGTAATGGATATGAAAATGTTTCAAAAGTTTTAGAAGAAGAATCTATTAAGATTTTCAATGATGATCGAGTGAAACTAATAGATAATGTGCGAAAAAATATTTTAAAGGCACAAGTCGAACAGCAGAAAAATTACAATAAAAAACGTAAAAAAGCACAAAAATATTCAGTAGGAGATAAAGTAGCGATAAAGCGTACTCAGTTTGGAACCGGAATGAAGTTGAAGAAGAAATATATTGGACCGTATGAAATTACCAAAATAAATAATAATGACAGATATGAAATGTTACGGTATGGTCAATATGATGGTGATGGTCCCAGATGCCGGATTGTTCATCGGAGTCCGATGAATCGTAGGATGGCTGTGTGGAAAATAGATAGCTATTTTCATTAGCGTTAACAATGATTTAGCACTATTCTTTATTACAATTATTTAGCACTATGCATTTTCTTTACACTGTTGTCAACACTGTTGATTTTTTTTTGTCTATCAGATAGTCTTTTTTTAGTCGTGAAGGAGAATGGTCGATGAAAGAACAGTAACCAAAAGCGCGTATTAATCTGTATTTAACTTTCTTTTACTTTAACTTTAATAAATATTCTTTTGTTAATTATATTGAACATGGTTGGTTTTATTTTAATAAGATTGTAAAATTAAACCCACATATATAAAAAAAAAATCTAAAAAAAAAAAATTTTTATAAATAAAATAAATAATATCAGTGTATTGTTCAGATGAAAAATATGCAATTATCAGTACTGTAAGTTAAATTTTTCAATATTATATATTAAAAAAAAATCTTATGTCAACATCCTCAAATGAAAATAATTTAAATTCCGAATTAGATAAGTTAATTACAAATATCAATTTAAATATAAAAGATAATAAAAGTAATTCTTTAATTGATAAAATATTAAATTATACTATGGCAAATTCAACATTCTTGAAAGTGCACGCGGATACCATCCCTGAATTTGATGGTGATATCAATGAATTGAGTTTTTTTATTGAAAGCATTGATAGTATTGTAGACGGTTTTTTTGACAAAGTTAATGTAGAAAATATACAAAATAAATTAATATTTCGAACAATTATTAGCAAATTAAAAGGCCCTGCTAGAGAGGTCATAAATATTAGTGATTGTTCCAATATTTCAGAATTAAAAATTGAACTTATTCGAAATTTTAGTGATCCAAGAGACGAAACTTCTCTATCATTCGATTTAAATAATTTAAGACAAAACCTAAATGAAAATCCTTTTCAGTACCATGACACAGTTTGGAAATTATTAAACACAATTTCAAATTATTTATCTATCCATGAAGACCAACCTGTTAATCGTAAATTTAAATTACATATGTATACTCGCCAGGCTCTGCAAGTATTTTTGGTAGGTTTAAGAAATCCATATGGTTTAATGTTACGGACAAGACAACCAGATACTTTATTAGATGCAGTCAATTTTATAAGACAAGAAGAAAATATTAGATACTTACAAAACGGAAATAATAATTTAACAAATCAGAAAAAAATGTCTCCTAAACCTCAATTAATTGCTATAAATAATAGAAATACAAGGTTTGAAAGACCACATTACTATAACAATTCATTTTTACCCCAAAATGCTAATTTTCAAAATAAACAAAATTTTCCAACAGGACCAATTCATATACAACCTAGACAAAATATTCCGATATGAAAATTCCCCACAAATCAACAAGTATTTGGTAAACCACAAAATGTTTGGAAACCAAAACCTGTACTTAACCAAGAAAAACCAATACCTATGAGTACATCAACAAGACAAACCGATACAGTTCGCAAACCAATTAATCAACCCTCTACTTCAAAATGGTATTCTGAAGAACTTTTTAATACTGAAAAACTTTCTCTTCCAAAAGAAATTAATCCAATAATTCCAGAAAATCAAGTATGTCCAAGTAATCAAGAATTTAATTATGAATATAGTGAAGGAAATTCTGAGGAAATCAACAATAATGAAGAATATCAGGATTTTATTCTGGACAGGGAATCAAACGAAATAACATAGTAGAATTTCATAATATTAATGAAAAGAAAAATTTACCATTTATATCTATAAAAAATCCACCCTTGAAATTATTAATTGATACCGGTTCAACTAAATCATTTCTTTCTCTGGAAATTGTCGATAAATACTTTAAAAAATATAAAAAATACAATCCTTTTATTGTATCAACTTCTTTTGCTTCATCTAAACACGATTTTTCAATTTCAATCAAAGCTTTTAAAGAATTTAATGTTAATGAAAACTTAGAATTTTATTGTTATAAATTTCATAATATATTTGATGGCTTATTAGGTACAGACATGTTAGAAAAATTGAAAGAACATATTTCATTCCCAAGAAGCCTACTCACAACACCATATGTGGAAATTCCTATTCAAAAAATGGAAAGTAATCCTAAACTTTTATTACAAAAATTAATTCCAAGTAAAACCATTTCTAAAATCAAAATACCAGTTACTATTAAATCCGGTGATATTATTGTTCCACAACAAAATTATAATAACCCACATGATATTGCAAATTTAATAAGAACAGCTCACATGAATGCAGAAGAAAAAAATAATATTATTTCTCTTTGTAGAAAATATTCTGATATATTTCATTTAGATGAAAATAATTTAACATTTACAAATCAAATTAAACATAAAATTCAAACTCATGACGAAATACCTCTTCACCAGAAAAATTATCGTTATCCTTTTATCCACAAACCTGAAGTTAGTTCTCAAATACAAAAAATGTTACAACAAGGTATAATAAGACCGAGTAGTTCACCTTGGTCCTCTCCTATTTGGGTAGTTCCTAAAAAACCAGATGCTTCTGGAAAGAAAAAGTGGCGCATTGTAATAGATTACCAAATTAAACGAAAAAACAATTGATGATAGATACCCTATCCCTAATATTACAGATGTTCTTGATAAATTAGGCAAATGCAATTATTTTTCTACCCTAGATCTTGCTAGTGGCTTTCATCAAATTGAAATGCAAAAAGAAAATATACAAAAAACAGCCTTTAATGTTGAAAACGGTCATTATGAATTTTTAAGAATGCCCTTTGGTCTTAAAAATGCACCAGCTACCATTCAAAGAGATAATATATAAAGAGGATTACAAAATAAAATATGTTTAGTTTATTTAGATGATATAATAATATTTTCCAGTTCTTTACAAGAACATATGGTTAATTTAAAACAAGTCTTCCAAAGATTACGAGAAACCAATTTTAAAATTCAACTTGATAAATATGAATTTTTAAAAAACGAAACAGCATATTTAGCTTAGGACACGTTATTACTACAGATGGAATTAAACCAAATCCCGATAAAATAGAATGTATCAAAAAAATTCCAATTCCAAAAACTACTAAAGAAATAAAAAGTTTTTTAGGCCTCTTAGGTTATTATAGAAAGTTTATTCCTGATTTTGCTAAAATTACTAAACCCATGACTAGTTGTTTAAAAAAGGGAGTAAAAATAGATTTTGACCCACAATATATTCAATATTCAATATTGAAACATGCAAATAACTCTTATCGAATGAACCAATTCTCCAATATCCTGATTTTTCGGAAAAATTCAATTTAACAACTGATCCAAATCAATTTGCTATTGGCGCGGTGTTGTCACAAGGACCAATAGGTTCTGATAAACCAATTGCGTATGCTTCTAGAACTCTTAATCAAGCAGAACAAAATTATAGTACAATAGAAAGAGAACTCTTAGCAATTGTATGGGCAACTAAATATTTTCGTCAAAAATTATATGGTCAAAAATTTGCCATTTACACAGATCATAAACCTTTGCATTGGTTATTTTCTATTAAAGATCCAAATGCAAGATTAACTAGATGGAGACTTAAACTTGATGAATTCGATTATACAATAATATATAAAAAAGGAACATTAAATAGTAATGCAGATGCATTATCACGTATTAAAATAAATGAGGTCAATGTGAATACAGTTGATAATATTGGTCAAATTAACGATAATGAATCCATAATAGGTAATATAAATGAAGATCCGAATATAAATGACGTAGAAGATTATGAAACAGTACATACTAGTCTAGAAAATCCAATATTAGAAATTCCAATATCAGAAACTCCAATAAATTATTTCAAAAATCAACTTATTTTTAAAATAGTATTTTATAATCCAAAACCACCAAAAATAATTCGACTTTTTGGAGATCGAATTAGAACTACTATTGAAATTTCTACAAATAATTTTGAATCCGAAATCATAGCAATTTTCAAAGAATTTTCCATAACAAACAAAAAATATGCATTTCAAATTGATAAATTTCAATTTTATCCAAGATTTTGTAGAATACTACAAGAAACTTTTAAAAATTCAATCTTAAACTTATTAATTGCAATAAAATGTTAGAAGACATAAAAACAGATGAGCAAAGAAATCAAATTATAGATTTATGGCATAAATTCAAAACTAATCACCCTGGAATTACAGAAACCGAAGCTGAAATAAAAACTAAATATTATTGGCCTAATATTAGAAGCAATGTAACTACCTATATAAATAATTGCTAATTATGCCAACGAATGAAGTATGATAGACATCCACCACAACAAAAATTTGAGTTAACACCAACACCCTCGAAACCATTTGAAATTATTCATGCTGATACATTTACAATAAAAAATCAGAAATTTTTAACCTTAATTGACACATTTTCCAAATATGCTCAAGCATATCCTTTAACTGCGATAACAGCAATTCATATAACAAAAGAATTTATCGTACTTTGACTGACAATCAAAATAACATAGTACAAACACTAAATAAGCAAATATCACTAAATACAAGAAACATAGAAGAATATGATAAAATTTTAAATGTGATTAAACATAATATTGAATTAATTACAAAAAAAGTTAATAAAGGAATAGTTACCAAAATTAATGATGATTTTGACCTCAATAGATATATTTTTGCTCGAGATGCACTCAGTGAAATAAATATGATTTAGAGTATATGATAGAAAAACTAATGAAACATTATTCTATTAAAGAATTATTTTTTGGAAATAATACAGAAAAAATTCATAATTATTACAATATTATTGATCTTGATTATTATTATTCGGAAAGAAGAATTGTTTTCATAATACACTTCCCAATTGTATATTCCGAAACATTTTCCTATTATTCATTATATCCTATTCCTACTAAAAACAATACAATCCTAATTCCTAATAAACATTATTTAATATTGGGAAATGAGAATTATCAGTACGAAGACCACAGTTGCAGAAAAATTTATGAAACATATTATTGCACTGATGAATTTCAATTAAATAAAATTAAAACAAAAGATTGCATACATGAGATTCTACAATTACAAAATAAAAAATTATCTATTTGTAAGCAAATTCCTGTAATAATAAAAATTAATATAATTGAACAAATAAATGCAGAATATTACATAACTATTTTTCCTAATGAAACAAAAATAAAATTAAATTGTGAAAAGACTGATTTCACTTCATTAAAAGGTGTTTTCATAATTCAAATACCAACAAATTGCAGTTTTGAGACAGCAAATGAAATTTATAGTAATAATGAAGATATTTTAATTAGTCAACCATTACTGTTAATGTAATTGTTCCAGAAATTAAAGAAGAAATACCAAATTTAATATTAAATAATATATCATTACTTAAAATTCGAGAACTACGAAAAGAACAAGAAAGAATCCGTTTGGAAACTGTAAAACATGTTCCTAATATATATTATACAACTTGGATCAACTATGCAATTATTTCATTCATAATTGTTATTATAATTACAATAATATTAAAAAGATTATTTAATAAAAGAAAAACTTTCGAAATACATACAAATAATAATAGTACACCTGAAGTAAGAGAATTACCTGAAAAAGAAGAAACATTACATTTAACATTTGATGAATAATCTTAATTCACCATATATGGGTCTTTCTAAGAACGGAAGAATTATATTCATGAAATGAATATAGATATTTACATACATATATATACTACATAAATTAATCATAATTGAATCATGATATTTTTATTTATCTTAAGCTTTGTTTATGTTAAAGCTAAGCTTTGTTTATGTTAAAATCAATTAACTTTTGTTTGTATTATTCAGAATCATATTAATGTAAAGGATTCTTATTTATTTATTTCCTATTTCACAATTCGTCGTGTGAGAAGCGAATTGTCGTAACAGCAAAAATGAAGTTCCGAGATAAATGAATATTAAGTTTTTGAATTTTTTTCTGAGGCCTTTAAATGCATTTATCTCAATAAATAATATTATGACTCCAATAAATTAGCACTCTATTACAAAGATGGGTTCTTTAGCTATGTAAAACAGTAATTACTTTGGTCTCAAATAGAATTAGAGGATTGTTATAGTTTAATTTAGTGATGCACCACAAACTTTACGATAATTTAATTTTTTATGTAGATCCCCTCTAAGAAAAGCGTGCCGTAAACGGCATAAAAATGTAGTCATTTGCCTATATAAGACTCCGTTTTCGAACCGCCTTTACGGCGTTAAAGCGGATCGTTTCTGTGCCCATGGGCGTATGGAAATTGAAATGAAAGACGGCACGCTAAAGCGTAATGTTTTTATGCCGCATTTGCGATACAATTTTACGCCGCTTTTTGCGGCATAATTTTATGCCACTTTTGTAGCTCAATTTTATGCCGCCTTTTCGGCTCCAATTTATGCCGCCTTTTCGGCTCCATTTCGAACCGCTTAAAATAATTATAAATAATCCACAAATAAAATCCAAAAACTTTAATTTTTTAATAAAATATTTAGTATTTTATTACATTATCAACACAATTATCATAATATATAAATATTTTGTATTTTAAATATCTTGAAATGACTGACTGCAACTACAATGTTTCATTAATTTTTCCCAAACCAGGAAAGTATACAGACAGCTTAATCTGTTAATCATTTTTAGGCAGAATTTCACATATATATCCAATGAATTATCACAAAAGTTAAAGGGCTTTAATCTGAAAATAAAAACAAAAATTATTAGATTATTTATAAATTATTAATTTAATATATAATTTAATACATTAAATATTTACCAAAAAAATATTCCACACACTATGAACACTCTGACAAACAAAATAATAATGATAACAAAGACACAAGAAAGCCATAAATATAATTTTATGTTAATTGATTAGTCATATTACTCTTTAGATCCGCTAAAGCGGTTTATTTTCGATTCGTATTACGCGTTGCGTTTTAGAGCCGCAAAATTCGATTTTTGCGTTACGTTTTAGAGCCGAAAAAAACGGCACGAAAATGAAGTCTGAATATATGAAAAAAGACGGCGTGGTTGCGAGCCGCTAAAAGCGGACCGTAAATTTTCTTAGAGGGTCTATGGAAAAATCTCAGAATGTTGTAAATGCAACTTACCACAATTTAAATCATATGATTTATCACTATTTGTTTCAGAATTATAAACCACAATATGTAGTATAGTTAACATACAATAATTAGAACAACTTATTTGTATTGTAATTTATTTTTATATTATTGTCGTATGACAAAGATACAATAATTTGAATATAACATAATTGGAATTTTATAGTAAAAATTTGTTCTTAAAGTATATATACAACATTTTGCAATTTATATGATGAACTACGCTACACGACCAAAATATCGTATAAAATGTATACAACATTTCGCAAATAATTAATTTAGGTAAATACAACTTGTATTTAAATACAACTTACAACAATTTAGAATGTCAATTAAATAGTAGCCAGGATATTCTCGGATCGAATCCGTCTGAACACAGGGCGATAGATACTTAAATTTTCTATCTTCCTGTATCAATACTCTCAAATTGACGTATCTTACGCTTACGACAATTCGCTTCTCACACGACGAATTATTAAGAATATTTCAAATTTTAATTGAATCATTGTTTTAATCAATAAAAGCATAAATATCTAGATTGTTCTAAAATATTTAAAAACATAATTGTTTATATAAGAATCCTATAAATACAGAAGAATCATAAAAATATGTTGTATTCTAATTTAGACTTTTTGAAGTAATCAGTTTATTTCATTTAATAAAGTATTCAAACTTTTGAAGTAATCAGTTTATTTTCATTTAATAAAGTACTAGAAAGGAGTATCATTATTTGTTTTAATTATAAATGAAAAACAAATAATTATAATTCGCAGGATAAAAAAGTTAATTCTGCACAATATAATAAATTGGGCGCCGATTTGTTTCGAAATTGATTATCAACCCTGGAAATTTCATGTTTTAAATTTTTTTTTCTTTAAATATGTTCTGAATTCTCATAAAACAAATTAAATGTGTTAAGTTTTATTTTTTATCAAACTCATAAATGATTATTAAAAATGTTTATAAAAAAGAATATTTTCAATTTAATTATTTGTGAAAATATATACATTTATGTTTTGAATTTAATTTATTTCATTTTCTTTTCAGTATGATCAGCTATTGCTTGCAAAAAGTCTTCGGTGTTTAAATACATATTTTCTTTCACGTTTTTCATTCCATGAATACATATTGCCAAATCTTTTGTCATTTTCCCAGATTCAACACATTCTATACACGCAGCTTCCAAATTTTGTGCAAATTTGGCTAAATCTGGAGTGTCATCAAGTTTTGCACGATGCAATAATCCACGTGTCCATGCAAATATCGATGCAATTGGATTGGTTGAAGTAGGTAAACCTTTTTGATGTTGTCTAAATATATAATAATATATTTAAATAATAATATATTTAATCTTAAAACATAGATTAAAAAAAAACCTATAATGTCTAGTAACAGTTCCATGAGCTGCTTCAGATTCAATTGTTTTACCATCAGGACACATAAGAACTGATGTCATTAATCCTAAAGAACCATACCCTTGGGCAATAATATCAGACTGAACGTCACCATCATAATTTTTACATGCCCAAATAAATCCTCCATTTGATTTAAGTGTTTGCGCAACCATATCATCGATGAGACGATGTTCATACCAAATATTAATACTTTCAAAATTCTTCACGTAATCTCTGAAAAATAAAATATGAATATAGAAAATATATTTATATGTAGGTATTTAGTAATTATATAACTTTTCATAAATTTCTTGGAAAATGTCTTTAAAACGTCCATCGTATTTTTTTAAAATTGTATTCTTAGTTGATAAATAAAGTGGCCATTTTTTTTGAAGAGCTAATTGGAATGAAGAATGTGCAAATGATTTAATCGACTCATCCGTATTGTACATTCCTAGAACAACTCCACTGTCTTTAAAATCATATATAAGAAATGATTCTGTCTTCCCATCACAACCTTTAATAAAATAAAATTTATAATAAATTTAAAATTCTTACATTTATTTATGAAAAAGTACCAGTATACAACATTTCCACTTTTCCTGGCCCTTTAATTACAGCATCTGTAGCCTTATATTGGTCACCATGGGCATGACGGCCAATTATAATTGGTTTTGTCCATCCAGGTACCAGCCTTGGAATATTTTTACATAAAATTGGTTCACGAAATACAGTACCACCCAAAATATTACGTATAGTACCATTAGGACTTAGCCACATTTTTTTCAATTTAAACTCTTTAATTTAAAAAAAAATTATTGTTCAAATTCAATGAATTAACTATTTTTAAAATTTCCCTTACCCACAACACGGTCTTCATCAGGAGTAATAGTAGCACATTTTATTCCTACATTATGTTTAAGAATAGCTTGAGCCGAATCAATTGTGACTTGATCATTAGTCGCATCTCGATGGGGCAAACCTAAATCATAGTATAAACATTCAATCTAAAGAAAGTAATATGTATTTAAATTAAAAAAATATTTAATGATATTTATGTTTAAATATTTAATGATATTATACTTTAACATAAGGAAAAATAAGTTTATCCTTGATAAATTGCCATATTATTCTTGTCATTTCATCACCATCCATTTCAACAACTGCATTTTTTGCTTGGATTCTCGATCTGCAACCATCTAAAATAAGGGAAAAAAAATTTTATATGATTAAATTTAAATAAAAATTATATGATAAAATTTTTAAAATAATTAACCAGCTAACAATTATTATAGTAAAATAATGTGAAAGCATACTCATAGCTGTCTATTTTATTATTCAGTTTTCTTGCAGGATATTGTACGTAAAAAATGTACCTATAATTTTTTTAGTAAAAAAAGTTTGCTATTGCTTTTTTTTTGTATTTTTGTATAAGTATCTTTCTTAATTGGGTTTTTAAATATTGCAGATTATTATATGAATTAGTTAATATTAGTATGATAAATTAATAATTTTTAATATGGCCACTATATGGTATTAAGAAGATATTCTATTTATTTTTACGTAATAAATATTGTTTCTATATAACATACAAATTAATAAAATTACTTTTGCTAATACATAATTATACGTCTAAAATAGTCATATTATTTATTTAGAATGATGAGTAGTATCATAGAGAATTGTCTCTATGATAGTACCTACTTCATAATGAGTTTAATTTTAAATCCTATACTTAATAAAATATAAAAATACTGGTATCTGATTTTATTATAAAATATGTACCTACATACTTTTGTGCAAATTTGGTTAAATATGTACCTAATGTATTAAATTTGAAAATCTCGAACAATATTATTTTATTTTAAAAAGTGTAAAAAATAGTATTATTAAGTAATTGATTTTACTGAATTTTATAATTACATCTCTTCACCCCTTTAGAGGCTGTAAAAGTGTAAACACTCAAATCAAAACGATAACATTTTAGGGCTATTTTGAATTTTAAATATTCGAATTTATAACTCTGGACAGTGGAAATATTAGGTTTTGGAAAGATCCACAGGACCACGTTATTGCGTTGTTCATTGTATTGTATCTGCGTATCCGTATGCTCTTCAATTTCGTATTGCCTAAAATCTTAAAGAAAACACAAATTCTATAGAAAAAAAAATCGAAATTTTGAATCCACCAAAAATTTACTTGAGCAATATGATTATAATTAGATACTTCTCCAGAAATATCATTCAATAGATACTCTCTTTATTTCGTATTTTGCAAATGATTTTAATTAAACACATTGAGGAAGACTAAGTGTGTTCATATCATAATGTAATACGAATATTATATATGTAGGTAAAATATTTATTTCATATAAATATTAATTTATGTATTATAAATTTATTGGTTCTTTATTTAGATTTTTTAAATATACATAATACTATAAATATACATTTATAGTTATGTATAAATATTGAACATTAGTATTTTTCATTTCCGAAAATTATTATAAAAAAAATTATTAATTTATTTTGGATTTTTTTTTTTGGTTATTGCGATAATGTTTTATACACCAAGGTTAATTTATATTTATAGATTATTAATGATATGACTACAATATAAATTATTTAAATTATCAAAACATGAAATTTGCCAAATTATAATAATTTTCTCAAATTTAAGAATTTTTAAAATTTAAGACTGAATTAATATTTAGAAGCACCTGGGTTGTAGGTAATAAATAAATATGAGTTATATTATATAATATATGTGTATATATATATAACATACTTAATTTCTATGTTTTAATACAATAAAATATGAATTTTATTTATTTATTGCATAAAAAACTATAAACAGATAGTTTTAATAGCTCAAATGAAGCATTCAATTTTTAAAATGTAATATATATGTAAATACTGATTCAAAAAATTGATATTGATGCATTATTGACACAGTCTGAGTCTGAGTCTATTTTACCAAATCTAAACAATACTTTATTTTTTATTTAAGAGCTATACATATGTAAGTAACATTATTAACTATCAACCTATTACTATGATTGCTACTTATTACATTTGTAATTGTAATTGAATAATACGTATTAGGTTTGGGTAAATATTGATTCTTCAAAATAGAAATAACTTCGCCTATAGGTTTGAAAATGTGCTCTCTATACTTACTTATGTGGACTTAAGTGTGTGAAATAAATTAATTTCTTCCTGAGAATTTACTCAAGTTCATGAGGATAAACTTAAACTAATTTAAACAGACTTATTAAATAATAAAATGAATTCACTAATAATAATTTCAACAAATAATTTAAGGAAAACAGAATGTCACTTGAACATGATAATAAAGTTTGTATCATGAGACCAACTTAGTTGCTTTCGCAGATGATATAACTATGTATATCAGGAATACTTAATTCAATTTCGTCTTGGAAACTAAGACAAAATGACTATAAATGCGAAACAATTTTATTTTTAAATTTTAAACCACATATGTATGTATGTTATGTATTGTAAATAAATTAAAAAATATGAAAAACAAACCCCAGGTTTTTCAAAAGCAAATTTCCTCAAAATCGTTTAATGTAACTATGTGCTAAGTTATTCTAAACCAAAGAGAATTCCCACATAGTATTTTTTAGAAAAAAATATGACATGGTAAAAAATGCGTAATGCGTTTTTTGACGAATTTTTTCACTCTATCTTAATTCTTAATAGATAAAAATACGAAAAACAAACCCCGGGGGGTTTGTCAAAAGCACATTTCCTCAAAAACGCCAATTTTAGAACTGCGAGTATGATATGACGATATGAATATGAGATATGTAAACAAAAGTAAATTCCTCGGAAAAAAATGCACCCTTCTTCAATTTTTTTAATATTGTTCTTTCCCTTCCAAGATTATTATTCCAGGAAAATGAATTATAAAATATTATTATCTAAATTATGCTAGTATTAAATATATCCAATATCTTTGTATATAACCAATATTCAAGTCATATAGCACCTAAAAATATGCAAGAGATTAGTTTTTTGCAAGATTTTATATAATTAAGCATTTTGATTAATTTATTTACTTAAAAGAAATATAATTTTCGAAAGTTTTCTCAATCTTTGCTTTTAAAAATATATAAAATAGCTGCAAAATTACGAGGGAATTAAAGATGTAAACTTTTGATTTTCACAGGGCCCCCAAGTGAAGGGAAGAGGGGAGATACGGAAACAGTTTCATGCTTCCATAATATTCTACTGGCCCTATTATTTTATTATTATCGATCTATGGTTAAAATTTTGATTTTTTGTTGTAAGATATGTAGAAATTTGTGTAAACGGACGGACAGACAGGCAGACGGACAGACAGAGTGAAACTAATATCTACATATTTTTTAACATTTTGATTGGAAATGTGCTAAAAAAGAAACAGCGGATTTTTTTGCTGCAAAAAAATTATTGTACAAGTACAAGTATAATAAAATAATTGAAAGAAAAGTTAAAATAGTATGGCAAATAATACACTTATTATACCATTTTTATCCTTTCCTATTTGGTTTAACATAAGTCTATCACTAATGGAAAAATGTAGAATCTAATAGAGGAAAAATTATTGTCTAAGTTGTCTAAATTTATATAAAAATCCCATAAATTATTAAAATTATATTGGAAATGCATATATACATACATAATTATATATATAAAAAAAATTAAAGTTGGGTAGAATTGATAATTTTACCATTAAAGTTTAGTCCACAATTATTTCAATAAAATACATAAAGTGCAAAATACCTAGAATTGCCACTTTTATTATATCAATTAAATATTTTGAAAAATTTGTGTCATCCAGTTTTATACCATGCGAAACATTACTGTACTTAGATGCACATAAATATATAATATACAATATTGATAGATTTTCATTAATACCATGTTTTTAGAAGAGCAAATAATCAAAAAAAGTAATATAATCCTTTTCTATTAGATTAGAAGATAATCAAATGAGATATGAAAAAAAGCACCAACACATTAGATAAAAAGAATATGGTTAAATATACCAACAAAATGTTGTAGCTCCAAGAGCAAACTTCCTACTTAGTTTTTGTTTTAGTATTTGAATTAAGTCTTAGTTATGTTTTTTATATTAAAATAAAACAACACAAATTCTCGATTTATTTATGTATATTTATTGAATATTTTTGCTGACTTTTGTTTTTTATATTAAAATAAAACAACACAAATTCTCGATTTATTTATGTATATTTATTGAATATTTTTTTAGCGGGCTCGAGCTTATGACATGAAAATAATTTCTAGGTTTGCTTAGTTTTGATTTAGACAATATGTACCATGAAACAAACGCCCAACTTTTGAAATTATTTTACTAGCAGCAATTTATTTATTTTCAAATTCATTTTAAAGGATATATTTCTTATCTTTTTTTACTCAGCAAGAATATAGATACATATATACAATTGTACTTGTATATGTATGTATAATCTAAGAAATTTAAACTATGTATTTTCGATGAATTCAGTTTTAGATGCGAAATTGAAATCGTTTCTTTTGAAATTAATGTACACCTTAAATCTGATAATTTCATTACATTTCATTTATTATTAAAAATACACGAAAATAGGGTCTACAAATACAATTTAAAAATATTTTAGGATTATGTACAAAACAATCCAATCCAATATTAGGGGCTGGGAAAACCAGTCAAAAACATTTCACTCGAAAACAAAATGGCATTTCAGTCAAAAATAATTTCATACAAATTTTATGACTGAATTGCCTTTTCAAGATGGAACTTCAGTAAAAAAAAAAGGCATTCCGGTCAAAAAAAGTTTGACTGAGTTGCCTTTTCTTTATTAACCAATTTTTTTATAAAAAATTATAAACAAATGAAGATATTTACCCTTTTCCAGACGGTTTTGAGGTTTTGACTGGAATTCCTTTTCAGTTTTTTGATTGAATATCCTTCTTAAAGTGCAATTCAGTCAAAAATTATTTTGACACAGATGCCTTCTTATTTTTGACTGAAATTCCTTTTTTTTTTACTGAAATGTTTTTGACTGGTTTTTCTGGAGCCCTTATATTAATACCAGGAAAATAACTTCCTTTAAAAGTTAGGGTATTTTGAAAATTCATATATAATAATATACATATAAAATACAGGTAAATATATATATACCCTTGTTTTCAAAACTGGTTTTGTGAAAGGTAAAAAAATGCTTAAATTTGCCCAAAAATTTCATTACATATATATGATTTTTTTACAAATGAAAATATATTTTCAATATTTAATTCATATTTCCTATGATTTTCTTAAGTTCTTTATATATACGAATATTTAAACAGCTGAAATTGTTTTTATTAACTTCTATAGGTTATTTTCAACTGAAAAAAAATATAACTTAATTTGTCACAATCCTTATTTATATTTACATTTTTCATATACATATAGATCCATAATAAATACATAAGTATAATATATAATGAAATGGAAATATGGAAACATAATGGAAATTTGAACTTTCAATTTTCGCAAAATCTTAAATTGTACGAGTATATATAAATATAGTCAACCTATATAATATAATATAGCCAAAAGAGACTTTAATTTTTCACTAAAATTCAAAAGAACAAAGTTACGTATAATTAACTATACATTTAATTATGTTTACACATGTCGAAGAAGGAATTAAAAGGGGCGGGATCAATTAATGATAGTAATAAGAGTCCTAAATTACTAAAGAATATTATAAGGTGATATAGAAGGTTTCGTATATTATGGTATTATTATAGACAGAGGAGGCCAATTTGTTGACTTTCAAGCCTTGATCTACTTTATCTAAAAAATTAATATTTAATAGTAAATAGCTTAAATTTATTTATTTTATATTTTTTTAAACAACTAGAATGCAGTCGTTGCATCATTTATAAATATTATTTTCAAATTTTTAATATAATCTCTTATTGTTTCAGTAATAAATAATTTTTCTTATCTAATCGTACTTTAAGGTCATTCCAAAAAATTACCAAAAAAAAATACATAAATAGCAACGAAATAATGTACATTAAATGATATTTTATATTTTAGTAATAAATAATTACTTTTCAAAAATTATCTAGCTATTAAAAAGTATATCTGAAATATGAAATCTGAAACACGTGGAGATTCGCAAATACAACTTTAAAATAAAAATTGAAAATGTGGAAAACATCAGCCGGCATAAAAATAAACATATGGATATGATATATTTATACATAAAATATATATATGTATATAATATATAATATGTATGTATATATGTATATACAATTTTTATATATACATATATTATACTATACACATACAGTATCTAATTTTTTTTTGTAATTTTTCAAAAACGAAAGTTTGTTTGAAGAGAGCGCAGACGTAGAAAATTACATCCTCCAAGATAGCAATATTTAATTTTATTTATAAAAAATATATTATTTATTAGATTAGAAAAAAAAATAAAAAAATGTCACTTACAATTTCTATTACATATTAAGGAAGATGTAGCGACTGGTACTGTTGATTGTGACGATGATAAACCACCTCCATAATTCGTGGCAATTACTTTACCAAAATTTGCAAATGCTCTTGCCATTATGAATATTTTATAGTGTATGTATATTAGCAAAATTGTATATTATGTTTTATATTAATTAAGTATGTATGATATTAAATATATATGCTAAAATAATTTATTTATTTTTCACAAATTAATCTTAAATCCTTAATTATAATTCTTTTTTATAAAATACTGCAATTAATTTATAGAATAGTGATGTGACAGTAACAATATCTTCACGTTACGGAATTGTACAAAGAACTGTAGCTGTAGTTATAAAACTAGTTATATATTTCATGTGGAATTAGTGTGATATTTATTGCTGAACTGATTCTGAACTTAAATTACTTGTTGTTTGGTTTCAGTATTCAGCATTTAGTCTCGATTTAAAATTATTATCAGCAATAAAGATTGCTTTATTTATTCTTTATACATTATACTAGCTCTCTTAATTCAAAAAATTTGAAGAAAAAAACATTATAAACATTATAAAACATAAATTTAAAAAGAAATATATGTATGAAACGAAAAATTATACCATTAGATTAATTAAATATTTCAAGATCAACATTCATAATTTTCGGCAAATATTCAATTATTTCTTTTTTTTTTTGAATATTTATTTGTTCGGTAATTTACACTATAATCTAAAAAAAGTAATAATACATATTTGTATATATTAAATATATAGTGCGCATCAGTTTCAGAAGAATTTTCGATATTTTATTGTATGCATATGACCAATGAGTAAATTAAAATTTTAGAACTTTCCCAAAATTATTGCATTTTGTTTATTATTATTTATTTATATTTAATGGTGAGGTAATAAAATATAAAAAAACAAGTAAGTTAATAAGCACATGCTTTGAAACAAGTTTTATTTAACTTCTTGTTACTCGTGATAGACCGCCAAAAATTTCAAATGTTATGTAGGTATGTACATTCATTATAAATATACATATTTTTACCCAGATTTTGTTTATTGAGGGATTTGATTTGAATTATTTTATTCATATAATTTCTTCACATATTTCTCATATTTTTTAATTTTAATCATTCTAATACTTTCAGTTTTGGGTTTTTATCGCAAACTGAGTAAATATTTATTTGTCAATTTGGCAATGGAAAGTTAATTAAATTAAGTATATACATATATGTAAATATACTCCTATATTTTTTATAATTGTATAAAAAACTATTTTTGGGTTCGGTACTAAAAGTAGAAGATTATTGCATTACTAAAAAAATTGCTTAATTTTATTCTGTTAATGAAAGCATATCAATAATATACTATAGTAGAAACCTGTAATCTGTAATGTGTAAAGCAAATTAAGATTAAATACCAGCTGCCATTTCAAGGTCAACAGTGTAAAACTACCGGGAGATGCCGAGTAATAATGAAATTTAATAATCCACACGTTATTTCATATTCTTTTTTTATGAGTTGAGATTGGATTTGGAAAAGACAAAATGATCCTTGTTTTGTAGCCATTTTTTAATATAATTATTATTATTCCACAATATTATTATTACAACAAATACTTTGTGCAATCAGATAAAGAATAAGGCCTACCGCCTACTACAAAACTAATACTAATCTTAAAATATGAGCATATCTTAATATAATTGCTGAAACCATGAAACTTAGAAAATTGAGGAAATATCGCATAAGCATATTACATACATATGTATGATTGTACAAACTTTTTTGTCGTTTGTGTGTCAAAAAACTTAAAAGGACGAATATCACCCAAAAATGCTATAAATCAAAGGATTTTTAATACAAAGTCGTGATGTTATCTTTTTTATATTTGTTGATGTTGATAAATAATTAAGCAAGTCTGTTTCTTTAATATTTTTTTCTTTTAATTGAGGTTGTGTGTCTTTTTTCAAAACACACCTTGCTGTATTGTACCAAATTTAAATTCATACTTTCAATGTTAATTTGAAATCTTTTTAAATTTTTTTTCTTATCTAAGTTTCTTTATAAATGATATTATAAATTTGAATTATTCCAATAAATTAGTTTAATTTTAATTTATTATTTCTGTATTCTGTAATACTCTCTATATTATCCACCCATTATTATCAGTGCTGGCTGTGGCTGCATCGTCATCCGCTCCAGAGCGACCTCTAATTCAGCCGAATTACCTCCATCTTTCCAAATAAGTATAATATATATATTTTTATATAATAACTTGTTGTCTCAACTCAACTCAATCCCATTCCCATAATAAAATAATTGTAGCTTATAGTAGTCTCTCAGTGTTCTGAAGCTGAAATGAGTTTATTCTTTCTTATAAATTGTCATGTCAAACAAAATAGTTGAGTTTAGGTAGTGTTCGTTGTTGGTTGTACGTGCATCATCACATAACAATATAATATTATAATTTCGTTTATTTAGTATAAATTCGGTTGTTATTTTATTTTTTAAAGCTTTTTAAAAGAAAAAAATTAGAATAAATTTATTTAATAAATTAAAGTTATTTTTTTTACATAGTTTGATAAGATAAGGCTTGAAACGTAAGTAACATATTGAAATAATAACAATAATTTCATTAAAAAAACAATAGTTAAATGAACGAAAGGTTATTGCTGCTTTCCTTTTACCAAATTTAATGTATATGTATTTGAATTTATTATACCATATAATAATAAATTCAAATACATATGTATACGGTATACAATATATTTTTCGTTGCTCCTTTCGCCTTTAATTTGGATATTAAATAATAAAAAACTTCCATGGGATTGTTTTTTTACTGAATTTAGTATTCTTCATAAGAAACCTAATGATGAGGTGGCGATACATATGTATTTGTTTCAGCTTTTGAATCCTCCGAACATAGTTATATTTTACACTTTTATTTATTAAATTTTTTAAAAATATCTTTAAAAATCAAATTTTATTTAATTGCAATTAAAATAGACCTAATTCAGAAAGCAAAAACCAGCTGATAGCAGTTCTATAAATAAAATTAGTTCGTTTGGTTGTAAACTTTGAAAGCGGGAAACAAATGTTTTCTTAATGCTTATGCTTTATGTAGGTTGTCAAAATTTTATTGTGTTATGGATGGAATATATTTATACTACACTACAATATTTTTCAGTACACATTATTATATTATTGTTATACACATTTATATATTGATTTATTTAAGAATAATTTACACGTTTTTATGATTCGCTGTATTCAGGATCAGGGCGGTTCGTAATACTCAAATTCTGCCTTTAAAAAAAATAGGTAATCTATTTTGTGATTTTTAATTAAAAAAATGACCTACAATATAAATAATAAACAGTAAAATTCAAAGTAATTGAAAAAATCTATATATCAATGTACAGCAATAGGTACAAAAATTATTACAAGTCTTGTTACAAGAGTAACTTGTAATAAATGATATTGTCTTTGCATTGTTTATTTGATGCGAAATTATAATCTACTGAGTTAATTGGTATAAATAATACGAATCATTTTTGTTTATTTTTGAAAAAATATAATATGTATAAAGAAATTAAATCGATTTTAGGTGATAAGAGATGGCCCGTGGAGTTTTAACTCTACATAAATATGTCGGATCAAATTTCCTGCTTACTTCAGGGAAACAACATTTTAAATTATTTTCAAGTTCAATTAAAATATTACAAAAAGATGGAAAACCAATTGAAACTATTCAAGGAATCCCGTATAAAAATTTAAAAATAGGTGTACCGAAAGAAAAGTGGACAAATGAGAGAAGGTTCATTATAAATATATTTAAAAAATTATACATTATTACGATATTTATTTTATGTAGAGTGGCAATAACACCAGTTGTTACGGCAGCATTTGTAAAAAAAGGATTTACTGTCCAAGTAGAAAATGGCGCAGGTTTTGAAGCTAAATTTCGAGATAAAGATTATGTTAATGCTGGTGCTCAATTAGTTGATGCAAATACTGCCTTTAATTCAGGTCAGCAGAGATAATTTTTAATAATAATATACTATATTAAAATTTACGATATAATTTCAGATATTCTTCTCAAAGTACGAGCCCCAATGGAATCAGAAATACCTCTTTTAAAAGAAGGTCAAACACTTATATCATTTTTATACCCAGCACAAAATCAAGACCTTATTAATAAAATGGCGACTAAAAAAATAACTGCGTTTGGTATTATTGTTTTAACAATATATATTGATAAATATTTAAAAAAAATTAAAATTAGTTTTATTTTTTAGCTATGGATTCTATTCCTCGTATATCAAGGGCTCAAGTATTTGACGCTTTAAGCTCAATGGCAAATATTGCAGGCTATAGAGCTGTCATTGAAGCAGCTAATTACTTCCCTAGATTTTTTACAGGTGCTTGCATTTTTTCCGTATGAATTTTTTTTGTCATACTATGTACATAATAATTTAGGTCAGATAACTGCAGCTGGCAAGGTACCGCCCGCAAAAATTTTAGTTATTGGCGGTGGAGTTGCTGGGTTAGCAGCAATTGGACAAGCAAGGGGTATGGGAGCTATTGTTAGAGCATTTGATACTCGATCTGCAGTTAAAGAACAGGTTGAAAGTATGGGTGCAGAGTTTTTAACTATTAATTTATCAGTAAGTTATATTGAACTTTAATTTTGCTAACATAACTCTTAAAACAAATTCTTTAGGAAGAAGGCGGAACTGCTGCAGGTTACAGCAAGGAAATGAGTAAAGAATTTATTGACGCAGAACATGCCCTTTTTGAAAAACAATGTAAGGAGGTTGATGTTATCATAACAACTGCCCTAATTCCTGGAAAAAAAGCCCCATTGTAAATAAATTTTTTTAATTATAAAAAATTATTGGTTTTACAGCTATTACATTTATTTAGACTGATTCTAGAAAAACATGTGAAGCAAATGAAGCCAGGGAGTGTTATAGTTGATTTGGCTGCTGAAACCGGTGGTAATGTTGAAACAACAGTGCCGGGAAAAGTTGAGGTAATTCATGATGTTGTGCATATAGGATTAACTGATCTAGCAAGCCGCCTTCCAACACAAAGTTCAACATTGTATGCCAATAATATATCAAAATTTTTATTGTCAATTGGCGAGAAAGATCATTTTAATATACGTTTGGATGATGAGGTAATTCGTGGGTCAATTGTATTGAAAAATGGCGAATTAATGTGGCCACCACCAGTTATTGCAGTTTCCGCTGCAGCATCAATAAACGTACCTCCGCCGCCACCAAAAAAAGCAGTTACTATAGTACCAAATCCATTTAATGATACACTTCAGAATAGTTTGATTTATACGGGTGGTTTGGCAACATTGTTAAGTTTAGGTGTTGCGTCTCCTAATCCTGCATTTACTACAATGATGACAACCCTCGGATTATCAGGAATTGTTGGATATCATACTGTTTGGGGTGTTACTCCTGCTTTGCATTCCCCGTTAATGTCAGTTACAAATGCAATCTCAGGAATAACAGCAGTTGGGGGCTTATTACTAATGGGTGGTGGATTAACTCCGTCGAATACTGTAGAGGTAATATTGCCAAAATATTTTTTTAGTTAACATAACATTATTCGTTTTATTACAATAGTCTTTAGCTGCAACAGCTGCTTTGATATCATTTATAAATATTGGAGGAGGATTTTTAGTTACACAAAGAATGCTCGATATGTTTAAACGTCCAGATGATCCTCCAGAGTATAACAGCTTATATGCAATTCCAGCAGCAGTTTTTCTCGGAGGTTACGGTTATGCTGCATTCCAGGTAGGTCTTGACAATAGTTTATTATCTTGTAAATAGTTAATAATTGTATTATAGAATTTACCTGAAATTCATCAAATGGCATACTTAGCATCAAGTTTATGCTGTGTTGGTGCCTTGGCAGGTTTATCGTCACAAAAAACGTCAAGATTAGGAAATACATTAGGAATGGTACTTTATAATAATGTAATATTAAACAATAACTAATATTAAATAATGTAACATTAGATTGGTGTTAGCGGTGGTATAGCGGCTACTCTAGGCCAAATGGCTCCCACTACAGATGTTTTGTTGCAAATGGCTGGAGTTGCAGCATTAGGTGGTGGACTTGGGGGAGTTATTGCAAAAAGAATTGAAATAACTGATTTACCACAGCTTGTTGCAGCTTTCCATAGGTATTATGTTAAAACTAATATCATTGATGTAATTTAATAAAGAGTAAATTGTTTGATTATTTATAGTTTGGTTGGACTCGCAGCAATGTTAACTTGCATAGCTACATATATTCACGATTTTCCAACATTAGCAACTGATCCCGCTGCGAATGTTCTAAAAACAGCTCTATTTTTAGGAACATATATAGGGGGCGTAACATTTAGTGGTTCTTTGATTGCTTATGGTAAGCTTCAAGGAGTATTAAGCTCTGCACCTCTTCTTCTACCTGGTAGACATATGATAAATGCAAGTTTACTAGCTGGAAACGCTCTTGCAATGGGAGCTTTTTACATGGACTCTACACTAATTGAAGGTTTGGGTTTGTTGGGAGCTACATCAGCAATGTCAACAGCTATGGGTCTTACTTTAACTGCTGCTATAGGTGGAGCAGATATGCCTGTGGTAATAACAGTTCTAAATTCTTATTCAGGTTGGGCATTATGTGCTGAGGGATTCATGCTTAATAACAACTTGATGACAATAGTGGGTGCATTAATCGGTTCATCAGGTGCCATTTTATCTTATATTATGTGTAAGGCTATGAATAGATCACTACCAAATGTTATACTTGGTGGGTACGGTACTTCGTCGACTGGAGGAGGCAAACCAAAAGAAATTGTTGGTTCACACTCAGAAATAAATATAGACAACTGTGCGGAATTAATCGAAAATGCTAAGAATATTATTATAACACCTGGTTATGGGCTATGTGTTGCTAAAGCTCAATATCCAATTTCCGAAATGGTATCTATTTTGAAAGCAAAGGGAAAAAATGTTCGATTTGGAATTCATCCTGTAGCTGGTCGAATGCCTGGACAATTAAATGTTTTATTAGCAGAAGCTGGTGTACCATATGATGATGTATTAGAAATGGAAGAGATTAATGATGATTTCAGCGATACTGATTTAGTATTGGTAATTGGTGCTAATGATACAGTCAATAGTTCAGCTGAAGATGATCCAAACTCAATCATTGCTGGAATGCCAGTATTGAAAGTATGGAATGCTGATAATGTAGTTGTTATGAAAAGATCTCTCGGCGTTGGGTATGCTGCAGTTGATAATCCAATCTTTTACAAACCAAATACCTCTATGCTCTTGGGTGATGCTAAAAAAACATGTGATGCTCTTTTGAGTAAAATAAAGTCAGATTATGCTTAAAATTACTGTCTATGATTAATTTTTTTATCTTGTAAATAAATTTTATACTTCTTTTTAAGGAAATAAAATTAATTTAATTTGAATCAAATATTATTTATACTAGTAATTTATTTAAGATATCTGATATCGATCATTAACAATATATAAAATCACCAAAATCAGAAAATATTATAAATATCGTTATAAATACATAACAAAGAATTGCATATAAGAATATTTTTATTGGTATTTAAGAGTAGTAGTATAAAATCACACTTGTTATAATTTCATTTTCTGTTACTAGAGTGCGTAACATATAATCATAATGTTTGTTAAAAATGTTATTTAACTTGGTGAATTTCTACCAAAAATGGAGAGCAAGTGCAGGAAAGCTAATCTAAAAAAAAAACAAATTAGACAATCCCACAGTCTGATGTTTTGCCGCTAGAGGGCAGTAAAATACAAGTAAAAACTTGTAATGTAATATAGTAAATTTGCACCAAAAGTAAAGTGTGACTACTTGT
This sequence comes from Empis stercorea, assembly GCA_949752835.1. Taxonomy (NCBI): domain Eukaryota; kingdom Metazoa; phylum Arthropoda; class Insecta; order Diptera; family Empididae; genus Empis; species Empis stercorea. Next base: position 60,622 of record CATKHZ010000025.1, on the reverse strand, counting down.
TGAAAAGGTAGTTAAGAGTAGAATACGATGCCGGTAACCGTATTTCCAATTTCTACCGCTAGAGGCACTGAGTTCTAAAATATCTGAAATGTTAATTTTTAAAATGTTATTTCCACTAGTTAATAAGCCCCAAAAATTAGGTTTTGTGTCGAATCGGAAAGATAGTAAGTAATAGTATAAAATCACAGTTGTTATAATTTTAATTTCTGCAGCTAGAGGGTGTAACATTTACTTAAAATATGCATTTATAGTAGTTGAATTAAAAAAAGCCCATAATTATAAAACTACTGATCAGTAGTTCAGCTGCGCGGCATTTTTGACTCCACGTAAGATTTGAACAGTCTCAACTTTCTGTTTAAGCTGATGATGTTACTGCGCAAATCGGAGAGTTTGGCTTTCCTGATTGTGTTCTCTAAATCCAATTCGTCCCCATAAGCTAAGACGATACTATCCTAGTAGGAGAACTTCATCAATTGACTGACTTATTCGACGGTGTGATGTCTCTTCTAGGTCAGAATCTTTATTTTGGCGACATTAATTTTCAAGCTTGCGGTCACCGCTTTCTGCTCCAGACGATAAACCGAGTTCGAAAAGTTCAAACACTTTTCTGTGAGGAGAGCTAAATAAAAACAATTTTTATTACAATATGTTTGTGTATTGCTTCATATTAAATATAATATGAAGCTTTGTGGTGCAGAGCAAATTTCGAAAAATTTTTTTTTGAGATTTTGAATTTTTTCTTACGTTTTAGATGTCAGAGAATCAGAATCAGCAAAAAAAAATTTCGTGTCCGCCGTACGCCGTACGCAAAACAAAAATTGCCTTTTTGAATCGTTTAGAAATAGTACTAAAACACATTCAATTGAATCAAAAATTTACAGAAAGGTAAACTAAGGATGGAATTTTATGCTTATGGTATCCTTTTCCGAATAATATACCTGCAAACCCCCTTCATGGAGCTATAAAAATGCACAAATTTGTGCATGTCAAAAAACACACCTTAATATAGTCGGATCTTTACCCTGTTTCACAGTTTCATGAATAGACACCATACAAAGAACATAAGAAAAATTCAGAGCCCTGGGGACCCCTTATTTAATGGTAATATTATAATTGAATTTTTGAAAATTGATATGCACATAAAACCAGTACGATTTCACGTAAAACATTATAACTTTTAAAATAGGTATAACAAGTTAGTACCTTTCCATTCCATATAAAAAAAAATTATTCCCCGCCTTTTTTATGTGGGTGAGGGGCTTATATATGAAACAAGTTACAACCCCTCAGCGGGGAAGTTTATTAAAGAAGTGAGAAATAGGTTTCTTCATTATACTATTATACACCTTCTACATAAAAATCAGCCTCATACCTGTACCCCCCTTCATTTTACTAGTGAAAGAATTTTTATTGGACTATTAAAATTGTATTTTTAGTATTTAAAATGATCATAGCATATGAAACATTTAATATACGGCCTATTATCGTATAAGTTAGATATAATAGGTTAGTATCTTTCGAAATCATTCAAAATTTTCACCCCTTTACCTTTTTATACGGGCGAGGGGGTATATTTATAAAACAAGATGCAACACCTCTTCGGGGAACTGGATTGAAAAAATAAGAAATAAGTTTTTTTTAAATACTATTTTAGACCTTATGCGAAAAATTTGTTTCCGTACCTGCAACACACTCTATTCTTCATCGCTTAGAAATGCAACATTTCAAAATTTATTATATAGTTTATGAAAATTTAATTTTTGAACTTAAAATGACTATAAAATAAGCCACACAATTTAGATATAAACTTGAAATTTATAAATTGGGTGCAATAGGTTCGTGGTAATCCAAATCACTCCAAATTTTAACATGCTGCTCTTTTTTGGTGGAGGAGGGGGTATATTTAGAAAACAAGCTCCATGCCTTCCGCGGGGGGCTAATTTAAAAAAATGAAAAAATACTTTTTTAACAATGAAATTTTACACCTTGTATAAAAAAATCAGTCCCACCCCGTCAACCCTCTTTATGTTAGTTGTATTTGAATTTCGATATTTTCAAAGTAAAATTTTTGAAATTCAAAATGGCTATAAAATGGTCCAGAGTTTATGTACGACTTTCTTACTTCTATGCCAGGTACCATAATTTCAAACCTTGCGAAATCACTTAAAATTATAAACCACCATTTTTATTAAAGTAGAGGATGGGGTGTATTAATGAAATAAGAAATATACCCTATGTGGGAGACTATATCAAAAAAATTAAAAATTGGTTTCTTCATAATACTATTCTACACCATGTACATAAAAACGAGACCTGTACCTTCAACCCTCTTCATTTTACAGGGGTAAAAATTTCGACATTTTAAAAATTAATATTATATTGGATATACAATTTCGAGTATTTATTTATTGAAACTTAGTAAGAATTTCAAATTGTACAACATTGGTAGTTTTGAAAAAATTATTACTTTTAATTTTATATATATTATGTGGTTCGTGAAATTAAAATTTTTCGCAAAGGTCTTAGATTAGATATTAGCTTTGAAATATAGTTATAGCGGACCCTTCTTTAAAAGATTTCCCCACCTACCCACGAAAAAAAAGCTGCCAAGTTGGAAGAGTGCTTCATATACCCTTTGGATCCACCTAGGATTTAGTGAAAACGAAGATTTAAATAAAAATTATGATTTTTACAAAACTCCCAAAGTTGTACAATTTAAAATTACAATCAAGTTTTTATAAATAAGTACTCGAATTTGTAATACCATATTTATACTAAATACTCGAAATGTAATATATATATATATATGTTTTTATTCTATAAATTTCGAACTTTTTGCCCCTGTAAAATGAAGAGCGTTGAAGGTACGTGTTTCAATTTTGTATAGAAGGTGTAGGTGTGTATTTTTGAGAAAACAATTTCTCATTTTTGCAATCCAGTCCCCCGCCGAGGTATAGCAGCCTGTTTAATAGATATACCCCCTCACCCATATGAAAAGGGAAAATATTAAATTTTCATAAACTATATAATAAATTTTGAAATGTAACATTTCTAAGTGATGTAGCTTAGAGGGGGTTGCAGGTAGGGAAATAAATTTTTGGCACAAGTTGTAAGATAGTATTTTTAAGAAAATAATTTCTCATTTTTTCAATCCAGTCCCCCGCTGAGGTGCTGCAGCCTCTTTCATAAAATTACCCCCTCACCCATAATAAAAGGGAAAGGGGTAAACATTTTTGGCGGACACGGATGTTTTTTTGCTGATTCTGAATCCCTGACATCTAAAACGTCCAGAAAAATCAAAATCTCGAAAAAAAATTTTTCGAAATTTAGACCGCACCACAAAGCTTCATATATTTACAATATATGAAGCAATATATATATATATATATTGTCTTATATCATAAATTCAACCATTCGATATAGATAAGAATTTGATCATTTTTACCATTCGTATAAATTTTATATAAATAACATCATAAGTTTTATATAAGAACATAAAATATATTTACTTTTAAATTGTGAAAAACACGTAGTTTTATAAAATATTATAACTTTTAGTTAATTCTTTGTTTTTATTAAAGCCTAGGTTGATCTAAAAGGGGATATGAAGCACTCTTCCAACTTGGCAGCTTTTTTATTTTAAATCTAAAATCAGACTAACTATTATAAAAGATTACAATATATTAAGAAATCTAAAATTATGTGAATTTAATTGTAATATGATTTTTATTTAAATTGAATAAATGATAAGAAATTTAATAGCATATAAATATGTGATGATTTTATTTAATATTTATTTTTATGCGAAATTTTAAATGTTATATGATTCTGAAAAAGTATAGGAATTAAATAATTGATGGTAATAGGAGGGGTTGACTAATAATGGTTTCTTCATTATTGATATACAAATTTATTGGTGTTTGAAAACTGCAATTAGTCTGATACGTGGTTAAACTACTCTATTCTTGATAATGAATTATTTTCTTTAATTTTTTGGTTTTTAGAAAGGATCGTTATGCTTCAAATTATAACCGTAAAGGGGGTGGAGTTCTGATCGCAGTTAAAAATATTTATGATTCTTCTTTAGTAAGCGTGCCAAACTCAATGGATGTTGAGCCTGTATGTGCTAAAATTAATTTATCTAAATTCTATCTACATGTGCTAAATTGCTATATACCACCTGCTTCTAATGTCAGTGTATATGAATCTGTTTCTAGATGTATCCAATCGGTCGCGGAGATTGTTGATCCGGAAGATGAGCTTATAGTACTAGGTGACTTCAATCTACCCTCAAATTTCTTAGGGTGAAGCTGAAGATGCATGTTATTTTACACCAAACGCACCTATACCTGGTTCCACTGCCGCATTTATTGATGAGATGACATCTAACTCATTATATCAGATATCTCCGGTTATCAACAACCTTGGTAGACAGTTGGATCTAGTTTTTTCTTCCGATCCCAGTAATATGATAGTTGTCAAAAGCTTAGAGGGTCTGGTAAAAATGAATATGGACCATCCTCCATTGTACTTAATTTTTTCGCTTGATAATATTACTTTGTCAGAATATGATAGTGGCTTTTCCTTAATTTCAGGAAAACAAATTTTTGACAACTTTTAAATTTATTAGCTCATACTGATTTTGAATCAATGCTCTGTGAGTCTGACTTGGAGTCTGGTGTACACAACTTTTATATTCATCTTAGTGATCTTTTTACAAAAACTGTTCCACTGATCAGAAATAAAAGTCTAAATAGTGCTCCTCCATGGTTCAACAAGAGACTTAAAACTTTGCGCAACCAGAAAAATAAGCTATGGTTGATATATGTTCATTCAAAATCAGTTTTAGATTATTATAACTTCCGCAATCCGTTTGATAATTTTCATCATCTATCTAAATTAGCTTATAATGATTACGTACGCAATATGAGTGATGGTCTTATATCAGATCCCAAATTATTCTGGCGATTTATCAATTTAAAGAAAAAAAATGATTGCTATCCGCCTTTCCTTTATTATAACAATGCACGATGAAATAGCAATAAACCTGATGAAATAGCAAATTTTTTCGCTAATTTTTTCTCTGAAACATATGTTGATTCATCTTTTCAGCCTGATGAGCATTATTTTCAGTATCTGAATGATCTTCCCAAGACTACATTGTCTCACTTCATTATAGAAAGCGCTGAGGTCTTGGAGGCTCTGTTGGCACTGAATGATGATTGTTCACCGGGTCCGGATGGTGTGCAGCAACTCTATCACATTTATTTAATCTATCCTTAAACAGTAGCACTTTTCCCACTTTATCGAAGAAATCTTTCATACGGCCAGTGCATAAAAAGAGTGATAGAAACAATGTTATTAATTATAGACCAATTGCAAAATTGTCTTGTATACCGAAATTATTTGAACAATTAGTTTACAATAAGGTTTTATTTTCACTGTAAATCCACATCCACTTTCGCTCAATGGACCAACTCTAAATCATGAACTTATATCATCTGAAATTCTTGAAATAAAGACTACTCTCGCCGATATAAAAAACTCTATTAGTACGAGCTCTGACAATAATTGCGTTCGTAATTTAGCAGACCCACAGTCAATGTCACCATCACAACTACGAAAAACTCCGCTGACGCCAGAATTAATTAAACCTGCACCAAGACCTAGATCACTAATTCATGTAACTTCTAATGGTCCAGAATTGATTCAACCAGTACCTAGACCACGAACTCATGTAACTTCTGATGGTCCAGATCCACTTGCTTCACCACAAAAATCCCCCGAGGTGAATATCACAAAATTTGGCGTGCTTTGGTCTAAAAAGGATTGGTGTAGAAGAATAGAAAAACTAAGTAATGCTAATACCAGTGTTTCGTCAAATAAAAAAACGTCAAAAAAAAAAATAAAAAAAAATAGGCGCACCACTTCTCAATGTGATCTAACAACCTTCCACGTAACTGGTGGCGATAAGTCATCATTAATGAAATATCTAGTACAGGACTTACATATAGATGTCGCTTCCTGCTCCATAGTGCGACCAGCATCCAGAAAAATTAAGAGAAATAGTTCATCTCTCAAAGTAGAGATACCTACTAAATTTGCATGGCTCTTCACTGGCCCCAGCAATGAATATCTTGATTTAGGTAATTTTATATTTAAGAAATGGATTAATTATAAGAATATTAATATTAGTAATAAAAGTGTAAAAAATACTAAGAACATAATCACGGACATTAATTGCACAACCTCTAATAAAACAAACTTGCCAAAAACAAATTCCCCGATTATTCCTAATCTCATTTTGCCAATTAACAATATTAACAGTAGTAGTATTAACACTAAATATCATAACTTTGTGCAAGGACGAACACTGAATCCTATTCTTCCTTTTATATCCCTTCCTAATAAAACAATTTCTACTAACGCCACTAATATTTCTATTACTAATAGTCCTCTTCCTATTAACATTAATGACATTTATGAAGGTAACCATCCTTTCCCCCCTGAAACCACCCCTCTCCTACTTCCTACTACCACCCCTGTACCCCAGGCTAACTTCACACATCCTCCTAGATCCAATGATATTATGCACACTGCAATAATTCATTCAGCACCAAGGCAACAAGCGACCTCACAGTTACAGTTACAAAATCACACTAACACCAATATTCTAACTACAAAACAGACTACTTTCACATCTATACCTCACGCCACCTCTCACAGATCCAAGTCAGCTCACAACCGACCTTGTTTCAACCTAGATACCATCGAAGAGGCTCCAAAAACTGACGAAGTCTATGTTTTAAGCAATAATAATAATAATAATAATATTAGGAGAAATCCCACTAATTTACAGCGAGAAACACTCAATTATTCACATAAGAAAGCCCCCTCCCCCCACAGTACTCTTCAAAGCAATTCTTTTTTAGATCCACTTTTTCCTCCTAAAATAAAGCACACAGTAAATTCTATCGACAGTTCTGAAAACAGATATTTATTGGGGCGCCTTAGAGAACATAGACTTTCTGAGAACGTACGTTTTTTTTTGGCCTATCTGCACAAGCAACCTGATGATACTTGTATAGATGGCAGAACCAAAACTAACACATTGGTCTCCATTCAAAAGGAAGGTTTTCCTACTGACTTTAGTAGTCTTAAATCATTATACTACAAATATCATGACCAACTCGGGTTTTCGAGCGCTCAGATTGACCAAGAACTAGCTACATTTGCGTCCCATATTAAAGCAAAGCACACTACACAATTGCAAAAACTGCAGGAAAACCAGGACAAGTTTTTTCGTCTCCCCCAGAGTGAAAAAAAATCATTCTACATACCTTTCTTCTAAATCTCTTGTCCCCTATAAATCTTCTACTGTTAATCCATCAAGTCCTCTCAGAATTTTTTATCATAATTGTGGTGGTATTAGAGGCAAAATAAAGAATTTATTTATTGACGCAAGCGCGAGCCAATTCGATATCATAATTATCACTGAAACTTGGCTTAACGAGACTTTCAATAACCAAGAAATTTTTAATAGCGAATGGACCATCTACAGAAATGACAGAGATTATAATGCTTCTGGTCTATCAAGAGGTGGTGGAGTTTTGATTGCAGTACGTAACTCAATTTCACACTGTAATGTATCTACAGTCCAATCACGTTACTTTGAACACAAATTCATTAATATACTAATCAATAAAAATAACTTATATATTGGTGCAGTTTATATCCCACCAAATTCTGACGAAAGTATATATAATGAATTTTGTGATTCATCACGAACAATCATTAACTCCATGACTGAAAATGATAAAATTTTTATCTACGGCGATTTTAATCGTCCAAAGCTTCAATTTGTGAAGGATAATTTAGACGGACACCTGCTTCCAGTTAATTTTACTGACGAAATTGATTTTACCCTTTTTGATCTATTTTACAACAACGATATTCAGCAAATTAACGGTTTCCCTAACAGCAACGGGAGATGGCTAGATCTAGTATTCACTAACTCATATGACGAAGCACTTATTACAACTGCCGATACAACAGTCAATCTTTTTTCTAATTCTGTACATCACACAGCTATCATTGTTGAACTCCCTACGTCACAGGTTACGTTTAATAAGTCTTACAACAAAAAAGTTGTATTTGATTTCAAAAACGCTGACTATGATAGTATCAACAATGCTCTGGCAGCAATTAACTGGACTAGCATACTATCATCTAACGACCTTGATTACAATTCGTCAGTATTTTATAATGAAATTTTCAATATTATAGAACTGAATGTCCCTAAAATAGTAAAAAAGGACAAACTTACTGAACCATGGTTGAACAAGGATCTGAGAGCATTACGTAATCATAGAAACAAATTGTATTTGAAAATTAAGAAGGCTCCTAATCCTGATGCTGAATTATTACAGAACCATCAGAATCTATCAGCTGAATTCTCAACCAAATCCAGAGAATCATATGATAATTACATTAGTAATATTAGCCAAACCATTATAACTGACCCCAAAAAATTCTTCGATTTTGTCAATTTAAAAAGGAAAAGCAATGGTTATCCTTCCACTATGTTCAAGGACAATATATCATCTTCCTCACCTAGCGATATTTGCAATATGTTCGCAGATCGTTTCCGCGAGGTTTATCGTCCCCCTTCTCAGCCTAATAATAACCTTTCCCATTCCACTTCTGCATCTATAGTTAACTCTTTATCGCTAACCTGTGAAGAAATTTTTAATGAGCTACGGAATTTGGATATTAAAAAAGGTCCCGGACCTGATTTAATACCACCCAGCTTTCTTCATAATTGTGCACAACATTTGTCAATCCCGTTAAATTTAATCTTTAATAAATCTTTATCTCTTGGTATCTTCCCATCTGAATGGAAATCTTCCTTTTTAACACCAATTTATAAAAGTGGTGACAAATGCGATGTAGCCAATTATAGAGGGATTGCCATCTTATCAGCTATCCCGAAGCTTTTTGAAAAATTGGTATGTGACAAAATTTCCTCTATAATTAATCCGCTTTTAAATGACCAGCAGCATGGTTTCAGGAAAGGTCGCTCCACTACCACTAACTTAATGTTATTCACTTCCGAAATTCTATGTAACATGGAAAAAGGTCACCAGATAGATGCGGTGTACACAGATTTTAGTAAGGCTTTTGATAGCGTTGACCACCATATTCTAAAAAACAAACTTTACTCTATTGGAATTAAAGGGCCAATGTTAAACTGGATCTTCTCATATCTTAGTAATAGGACTCAATTTGTTAGATTCCAAGGACTCATTTCATCTCCTATTAATGTCACATCAGGTGTTCCTCAGGGTAGTCACCTAGGACCCCTTCTATTTAACATATTTATTAAAGATCTTTCAGACTGTCTCAGTGACATTTCACACCTCTTCTATGCCGATGACCTAAAAGTATATAAAATTATTGATAATGTGTCTGATACTATCTTCCTTGAAAATAAACTTCAGGACTTAGAAAATTGGTGTATCGCCAATAAGTTAGACCTGAATGTTAAAAAGTGTCACACAATTACTTTTTCTCGTAAGAAATCGACATTGCTACATAACTACCATATAAATGGTACGCAGCTTCATCGGGTCAATCAAATCAATGACTTGGGTATTTTGTTAGACACAAAGCTCAGTTTTACATGTCATATTGACCAAATCATCTGTAGAGCAAAAAAACTACTAGGTTTCATCAAAAGAAGAGCAAAGGAATTTAACAATGTCTGGGTAACCAAATCATTATTATGTGCTCTCGTCCGTCCGATCCTTGAATACGCCTGTCCTATCTGGGACCCTTTTTTCCAAACTCATAGCGAAAGAATCGAATCTATTCAAAAACAATTTCTTCTATTTGCATTACGTAATTTACATAACCCCAATGACTTCACAAATTTACCAAGCTACTCACATAGACTTAAGTTACTTAATATCATTCCTCTTTCTACAAGACGCTCAGTGCTCACCTCTTGCTTCACCTTTGACGTATTGAAAGGTAAAATTGACGTAACTTCTATAATAAATAGAATTAAGTTTAATGACGACGTCAGACGAACAAGACACACTAGCCTCTTAAAAACCTATCCACACACGAAAGAATATGCCAAGAATGAACCAATTAACAGATGCTGCATAACTTTTAATTCACACACCAATAATTTCTCCTCTAATATCTCGAAAGCCACCTTCAAGACTAACCTTATTCATTCCTTATCTAATCCTGCCTGAATATGCTTACATTGCTATAGTAATTTGTATTTTATTTTAAGAAACAATGTCTTTATATATTTTTAAGATACAAAAACTTTAATGTAAATTTAAATTTAATTACCAATAACAGTTAATAGTTAATATTTTATTTTATAATCAATTAAGGTTAAATTATAAATTATAAATAAATAAATAAATAAAAATAATCTTAGTATTTAAGATATAGATTTAAGATGTGTATACCTTGTTTGGTTAAATAAATAAATAAATCTTTATTTCCAATCAACAGCATGGTTTTGTTAAAGGTAGATCGACAGTAACTAATCTGGTTGAAGTTACTTCTAATTGTATTAACAATATGGAAAGCGGATATGAAACTGATGTAATTTACACTGACTTTAGTAAAGCTCTCGATGTACTCTCGTTTGAAATTATATTACTAAAGCTCCGTGCCTTAGGATTTCCTGATTGGTTCATTAGCTGGACTTCGTCATACCTCTCGGGTAGGCAGTACCAAGTTCTCTTTAGAGGTTATGTTTCAAAATCATTCACTGCTAACTCAGGTGTCCCACAAGGTAGTCTTCTTGTACCATTGATCTTTATTTTCAGTGTGAATGATGTTGATAGTATTATTTGTCAAAGTAAGCTTGGCATATATGCTGACGACATGAAAATTTACAAGAAAATTAAGGACAGAAATGATATGTTAGGGTTTCAATGTGATTTGGATAGTTTTTCTACTTAGTGCAAAAAAAATAATCTTAATCTTAATGTAAATAAATGCCAACTTATTACATTTTCAAAGAAAAGGGTCCCAAGTACAAACTCTTATTATTTAAATGGTTTGAGCATTCCTAGAGTATCTGTGGTTAAGGATCTAGGTGTATTCCGTGACCAGGAACTTAACTTTAAACATCACCTAAATTATATAATTAACAAAGCAAACTCTATGCTCGGGTTTATGAAACGATAGTCTAAGGAATTTGATGACCCTTGTCTTGAATATTCCGATGATCATGGATTTCTAAAGTGTGCTACCAGAACCAGAGAAAGACAATGTTTCACGTTTATAACCTTTATTAGACTGACAGAGTAATAAAAAAAAATTATACAATATAATGAGATCTGAAAATGGGGTGCGTTCAGAAAACTACTCTACAATATTAAGCGGTGTTTACATGTTTTGATAATTAAGATTACGTTACGTTAACATGAGTATATAAAAATAAAGTTCAAATAAGATTAAATAATTTTACTAAATGTTGTAAAAACTAACACCCCTTCTCAACATATAGTGAAATTAAAATAACATAAGCCAATTGTTCTTGCATGTTTTTCGAGCTTTGGTCCATCTAATGGTTTCGTTAACATATCAGCAACCATGTTGTTAGTAGGACAATAAACTGCTGCAATTTTCTTTTGAGATATATGTTGGTGTACAAATTTCTATTTTATATCAATGTGCTTCACTCGTTGATGACAGGCACGATCGTTGAGCAATTTAATACATCCTTGGTTGTCTTCAAATACCTTAATAGGAGTTTCTATTTTCTGGTCAAAATCTTTTAATACTCGAACTATCCAGATGAGGTGTGCTTCAGCAAAAGCAATAAATTCAGCTTCAGTCGAAGATAATAATACTGTTGTTTGTTTACGACTCGTCCAAGCTATTAATGCTCCATTGAAAATAAAACAATATCCGGTATTTGATTTTCTATCTATTTGGTCTCCAGCCCAATCAGCATCTACATAACAATAAAAATTTTCATCATTATCATAATTACCTAATTTTAATTTGTACGATTTCGTAGCATTCAAATATTTGAAAACTCTTTTCACTTCGTTCCAGTCGCTTTGTTTTGGATCGCTTACACGTCTAGCTAATATTGATGTTGCAATAGCGATGTCTGGTCTAGTATTTGTTGATAAGTATAACAACGATCCAATTGCACTTCGATAAACCTCGTGTGATGCGAATGGTTCTTCGTTCATTTTCTGTGTTAAATAACCAATATTTATTGGTGTTGTTGAATCCTTGGCGTTTTCTAAATTAAATTCATATAGCTTGTTTAAAATGTATTTTTCTTGACTCATATAAAATATATTATCTTTATCTCTTTCGAATTGAATTCCAAGATAATATTGTAAAGTACCAAGATTTTTAATTATAAATTCAGTATTCATCAATATTTCAAAATCATCGATAAGTTTTATATCTGTTGATGCTACTACAATATCATCTACATGATTCGAAATATAAACGAATTGTTGGTAGATTTTCTTCGTATACAAACATAAATCATTTTTACTTTGCACATAACCGTTTTTTTTTTTAGAATTGAATCAAATTTCTTATTCCATTCATTAGCGCCTTGTTTAAGACCATATTTTTTATTAGTTTACATACCTGATTAGTATTACCTACTGTAAATCCTTTAGGTTGCTTCATGTAAACTTCATGTGATAAATCACCATTTAAATATGCCGTTTGTATATCGAAATGTCTAACTACCATGTTTTTCATTCCAGCCACAGTAAGCAAATTTTTTAGTGTGATTGGATTTGCCACTGGCGCAAAAACTTCGTCATAGTCTCGACCATATTTTTGTGAAAACTCTTGGGAGACTAAACGTGCCTTAAACTTTAGTACATTACCATCTTGATCTGTCTTTGTTTTATAGACCCATTTGCATCCAATAGCGCTTTGATTTGGAGGCAGTTCTGTAATTTTCCAAGTTCCATAATTGTGGAGTGAATTTATTTCTTCCGACATAGCTTTTAACCAATTTACTGAATTTGGTCCATTTATAGCTTCTTCATATGTCGTTGGATCTGTATCGGTTTGTTTTGTAGCTTTATTTACTTCCATAATCAAACGTTTTGGTGGTACACCCTTGTTTAGTCTTGTAGAAAATCTTATATTCTGATTTTCACTGTTATCCCCTTCTGGATTATTACCAACTGTTATGTTTTCTTGATTGATATCTGTTTCATGTTGAACTGGTTCATCTTCTGGATCAGAATTTAATATTTCGACTTCTTGACTTGGTTCTTCTTGTATTTCATTTTGAATTTCATTTAATATTTCTTCTTTTTCAGTTTCAATAAATTTTACATCACGACTAATTTTGATTTTGTTCGTACGACTGTTTATAATTTTTCTGCTGTATTATCCAACTTTTTACGTTCGTCTTTCGGAATATGGACATATGCTGGTGTGCCAAAAATATAAAGGTAATTTAAATTTGGTTTTTTGTTGTGCCAGAGTTGATATGGGGTTGTTTTAATACTTTTGCTTGGTAAACGATTAATTATGTGATTTGCTGTATTAACAGCCTCTCCCCAATATTGTTTGTGGAGATTTGAACTACTTAGCATGCAACGCGTCATTTCTATTAGTGTTCTATTTTTCCGTTCAGCTACGCCATTTTGTTGTGGCGTTTTGGGTACAGTAAATTCTGTTTTAATACCATTTAATTTATAATAATTATGTAGTTCATTTGTCAAATATTCTCCACCTCTGTCAGATCTTATAATTTTGGGCACTTTACCATATTGTGCCTTCATCATTTCTACAAATTCCAATAATTTTTCTTTTACATCAGATTTTTGTTTCAGCAAATATATATGGTTATATCTAGAATAATCATCAATTATAGTAATTATATATTTATTACCTTTAGGTGTAGAAACTTGTAGTGGTCCACATACATCAGTGTGTACTAAATCCAATTTATCAGCTGATTTCATGCATGATTTTTGTGGAAATGGATCTCTGGTTTGTTTACATTGTAGACATATTTCACAGGTATCTTTATGACTACAATTTTCAATTTTCATGTCGATTGCCAGTTCAGTCATTTTTCGTATATCCATTAAATTTCGGTGTCCGAGTATCTTATGCCATTCGTGGATACATTTGGATTTTTATGGATTAATTACGTTGAAGGCTTGGTGGTTTGCTTTGTAAATATCGTTTCGTGAATTCACCACCATTAATGTTTTTCCATCTTTATTTATTTCACATTTTTTATTTTTAAATATAATACTGCATCCATTTTTGGCTAATTTACTAACTGATAGTAAATTACATTTAAGTTTCGGTACGAATTGGACTTCATTCAGTTTAATTTTACCACATTCGGTTTTAAATTCCACTATGCCGTTACCCTTTATTGGTAGATTCCTACCATCGGCCAGTTTAACTGAATTTATATCAGATTTATTTAATTTTGTAAAAAGTGGTTCATAATTGCATATATGTGAAGACGCACCTGAATCAATACACCATTCAGATAAATTTACTTTATTTTGGTTAGCCATTAAACAAATTGAAGTTAATTTTATGTACACGATTCTCGTTTTCTTTCTTTTTCTTCCATGCTGCAAATTTATGGCAATCTGTTTTTATATGGCCCTTTTTCTTACAGAAAAACAATAAACTTTAGAACTGTCAAAACATTATTTATTTTATTAACTTTATAGACTTTTGCACCACTTTCATTAATATTTTCTATATCTTGTCTTCTTTTATACTCTTCTAGAAGTTTACTTTTGACCATATTTTTCGTCAAATCTGCTTCGGCTCGTGATTCCAGTGCAGTAATTAAAACGTTATAGCTTTCAGACAAGCTGGACAAATAAAATGCAACTGCTAAAACGTCCGCTAATGGCTCACCTAATGTGTTCACTGCATCCATACACTCATCCATTGCATTTAAATGTGTTTTCATATTACCTCCCTCAGGTAATATCATCCGACATATCCGTCTTAAAAGTCTTTGTTGGATAAAGTTGCTTTTTGATGATACTCCTTCAGTGATTCCCAAATTGCTTTCGCTGAGACTTTATTTTTAACGTGAATAATTTGCTTGTCTTCTATTAATAAACCAATATGTGCACGTGCTTTAGCGTCTTTTTTGTTCCATGTGGCTAATTGTGTTGCGTCTATAGGTGCTGTTTCCTCGATGACTGACCACAAATCTTCTTTTATTAGTAGAAGTTCAATTTTATATTTCCATACCTGGTAGTTGTCATCGTTTAATTTTGTAATTTGCAACTTAGCTGCTTCCGACATTTTACTTGTGGTGTAGCGGTCACAATAACAGTTATTTATTTTACGAAAAAAAATCCAAATATCGTAGAAATAATACGTTCACTATAAATATCAGTCTTAATTTTATTGGTTTGATAGCAAATCCGGGCCTATAACCTCTTGAATATTCCGATGATCATGGATTTCTAAAGTGTGCTACCAAAACCAGAGAAAGACAATGTTTCACGTTTATAACCTTTATTAGACTGACAGAGTAATAAAAAAAATTTATACAATATAATGAGATCTGAAAATGGGGTGCGTTCAGAAAACTACTCTACAATATTAAGCGGTGTTTACATGTTTTGATAATTAAGATTACGTTACGTTAACATGAGTATATAAAAATAAAGTTCAAATAAGATTAAATAATTTTACTAAATGTTGTAAAAACTAACACCTTGTGTCACCAGATCTTTATTCATTAGTCTCGTGCGCCCGATATTAGAATATGCAAGTCAAGTCTGGTCTCCTCATTACGCTTGCGATGTTTCTAGGTTGGAGATGGTGCAACGAAAATTCCCAAAGTTTTCGCTACGAGCTATCCCTGAAGATTTTTTTCTTTATAATGATGGTATTTCTAATTATTGTAATCGGCTGAATATTTTAAATTTACAATCATTAGAAAAAAGATGGTCGGTAGCAGATGTGGTTTTCGTTCACCAGATCCTTCAAGGTGAATACCTTTCGCCCTACATCCTAAGTAAGCTTAGCATGAAGGTAAATACGAGATCGCTTAGAAATACTGATACTTTCTTCACGGATTTCCATCGAACTTCTTATGGGTGTAATTAGCCTATTAATAGAATGATGCGAAATGCCAATGTATATGGTCTGGATTTTAATATATCTAAGGAAACCCTTAAAACTAAATTATATGCTAGCATATAATTAATTTGGCTTTCTGATCTCCTATTCCTTCCTATTTTCTCTCTCTAAATTAAACTAAATAATTTTATTTTTATTACTAAACTATACTCTATTCTCTCACTAACTTTTCCTGCATGTGCTTGCTCTAAGCTACTAAATTTCTTCACATCAGAGCCTAACCTAATAAATGGGTAGGTGAATGTTCCTTGGCAATAGCCGAGTGCGAACAGCTGTTGTTGTTGTTGAAATTCGAAAATAAAAATAATTCAATTAAGTAAGATCCTTGAAGAGTGGTTAGGTCTGTTTTTCTGCAAGTAAACTTCAATTTTGTTTGCTGCGGGAAGATTGTGATATAATGTGAGGTAGTTATTTCTTGAATTATTTTTTGATTGATTGTAACAGGAACTAGTTGGCAAATATTAGCGTGGGAGTTTTCCAGTTGCAGCATTTCGTTTATACAGTCGTTTTGATCTGACTTGTGGAATGATTGTTTCTCCATGTAGTAGTACATATGATAAATATTTCGACATTCATCATCTTCATACGGATAACCCTTTTACTATCAATTATCAGATAAGATTTTGCGTGGGGATAAGGATTGTATTATTTTTATTAGCTACAGGAAAATGATAGGAAAGTGAATTATAAAAGCTATTTTATTATCAGAGTGATATGATCCGACATCGATTATTTCGTAATATTTGTCAATATTAGAAATACCATTGCTAAAAAATAACTCTTGAGGTGTGTAGTGTAAAAGTAATTACTTTTAAAATTCAAATCTTCTATTTTTAAAATACTACTATGAAAGCTTTTGAGCCTTGCAAAAGTAATTTCGGTTTCCAAATTATTTAATGTATGCAAAATTATATTATCTACTGAATTTACTTACTCTACAGCAGTTTTAGTTACCACGTAAGAAATAAATGTATTCTGGTTATTTTTTCCGAAATCGTTAAATTTGGCACTAATTCTTCATTTTGTTTTATCAAGGTTAAAATGTAATTGTATTAATCTATAATCTTTGTTGTTAATGAAATTTGTTTATCAGAAGTGCGATTTCGGTTATTAAGAGTGATTAATATTTTTATTTGTAAAGTTTCTTTCTGCTGTATTGACCTGGATTTTGAATATATCTAATGGTATCTTCTTTTTGAATGAAGTTTATAGCATCAAGCATATTGTTAGACTCTTTGGTATGGACTATGATTCCATAAGAGTCTTTCAGACCCGCTAAAAATACTGCCAAACCTTGTGTATTATACATGGCTTGTTTAAATTTGCGCACTTCTATTACAGTTTCATGAATTGCAAGTTAGTTGGAAATAGTGCTTAATATTTTACGAACTCTATCATAAAATTGATAAGGCGATACATTATATTTTTGTCTCATATTATTTAAATCGAATTATACGCAGTTTTCACTTCTTGGATCACTAAAATTTCGAGTTAATTCAGTTTTTATTCGGGCAATATAATTTACACCTCTAATACATATTAGTGACTTCTCTTGCAGCTCCTTTCAATTTGCTAATTGTTGTTAATAAATTATAAAGAGTTATGTATGATGCAATCTATGCTTTCTAAGAAAAAATTCAGTTCGTTTACATTTCCGTCGAAATATGAATTGTAACGACATTTCTACATCTTTCAGAGTTTGCCATTTTTCAGCTGCCGACAATGTGGTAGCAGTACTGTCTGATTGTGAGAACTGTATGATCCCTTAACCTTTTGATGTTATACGTTCGAGTTAATGATCTGTTCCTTGTAGCAGCGGCACGAATCCGGATTTTATCGAACATAAGATGGTGGTATCTGGTATTTTTTCCAACCCAATGTCTCCTCAATTTTTGTTTTGGACTAAATGTTCGCTGTCGGTCCGTTGATTGATACCCATTTAATCTTGTGACAATCTCTTATGGTGAAACATGGTACCCCCAATAAGAAGGCTGTTCGCGTTGCAGAAATCTTTTAAATTTTGTATTAATCTCTTTTAGTATCTTAATCTTAAATTTCTGTGATGTTAACATAAAGAATCTTGACAATATTAATTTATAGTTTTTTTCTAAAAAAAAGTACTAAAACTAATAATATTAATAATTTTAATATTATTAGTTTTATATTATTAGCATAATTTTTGTTATCCATTCAGAACATTCTTTTTGTTAATCTTAAATTGATTGAATAGAATATGCACAAAAAATTTAAAATAAATACTAAATTAAATAAATATCTTTTATGTTCAAATTCGTTAATGATTAAATTCGACTTTTTAATGTTCAAAACTTATAATTTCGCCTTTAGAAACTTTCATAATTTTAAAAACTTATAATTTCGTCTTTTCCAAACTTATAATTTCGTCTTTAGAAACTTTCATAATTTTAAAACATAAGTTGATTATGTTGTTATACTATATAGTTTAATATACTATAAAATTAATATGGTATGAAATAAAATTGTTCAATAATATTTTTGAATAATTCATTATAGTTCAATAATATTTTTATAGCATAATTTAGTTTTTTTCCAGGACAAAAAAGAATAATTTGAACTTTAAAAGGTCGAATTTGAATATTAAAAAGACTATATTGTTCGAAAAATGCTGTTAATATTATATATACATATATTATATATACATATGTATATATGTATATCATTTATAACTATAAAGTGTTAAATAAAAAGTAAATATGTACCAATATAGAAATAAGCATTTTAATTTTGACTATTTCTAACCATTTTGTAGTCTACTTTAATACCTCGTTCTCGACGGGTAAACATGATTCTTTTACGTACTCTAACAGTAATATATTTAATACAAAATGCTAAATTTTTGAATATAGAATCTCTTAATCATAAAATAAGACATCGTCGTGGATTAATTTTTGAAGGTGGTGGTGTCAATAAGGTGATGTATAAATATGGTTATTGATGTGTCCATTGATATTAAAAATATAATTAGATGATTTTTGGGGCAATATATCCTTTATACTTAGAAGATCCAATCAAGTGGCGTCAATTGAATTGTGGTTACAATATGCAAGCACAATATTCAGTGCCAACAAGTCCTTTATATCCTTGGGATAAATGGGAGGGAAGGAGTATGAAATCAGTAAAAGCAGAATTCGATAGAACTGGATATTATATTACAGATGAATCTCGAAAAGTTGTTTATGTGGCATTGATAACTTTTATGAATAATAGGGGTAAGAACGGTCGACAATGTTTACTAAGAGCAATTTGTGAGAATGTCCAAATCGATGATCATAATGGAATATTTTCGGAAATTCTGAACATAATTTTAACGTATAATTACAATACCGTATATAAACATATAAAATTGAATAAAAAATTAATTATATTTTAAGGCCTGGAAAAGATGAATTAGATGATGAATATCGAGATGCCTTCAACGCTGGTAAAGCTGGAGTTACATGCTTAAGTATTTATCCAGAATGTCAAAGAGGAGATGGATTTATAGATCTTATTTCTCATATTACATAATTATGTTATAAATTAAAAGGCTCTATATTATAATTAGAATTATTCAAAAATATTATTATATTAATTTATAGTATTTTTCTAAAAACTAAAATATAAGTTAATATTATTTCCATAATATGAGTTATTATTTCCATAATAATTCTAATTATCTCATGTGCTATTTGAGATTACAACAATAAACATTCAATATTTTCGGTTGTATCAATTATTAGTGGTCATTTTTTTCGCTCTTAAGCTTTGTTTTTAAAATAATAAAAGCCATTAATTTATTCAATCGAATAACTAAAATTTGTATTGTTGTTGTCGGCAAATGAATAAGCTACAAAAATGCGCAAACAATTTTTAAAAATATATTTTCTACTGTCTAAAATATATTATCTATATATAAGTTTAATCGCAGTATCAAAGATAGGAATGGTACAAAGAGTTTAAATACAGAGAAAATATAAGAACATAATATATTTTGTTCAGAAACAAAAAAATGAAAAAAAAAACAAAAAGTGTTAATTTTAACTAAGTCATAAAAGAAACTTTTTTTTCATTTGCAGAACTTTTCGATACACTCCTTACAAATAAAAGTGGTAGAATTTCTAAATTGACTAACCGTGATTTGAGGGTTTTTGAATTATTTATTAAAAAAATAGAAGAAGTTCCATGTTTTTACTAATAGGCCAAAGAAAATCCCTTACTAACTGCTTTGCAAAAGAAAAAACGATATAATGGGCAAAAAAATAAGAAAAGAATGGAATTTAATTTAATTTTAAGAATTTATTTTTCATATGTGAAATATTTAATTGTTAAGGACCCCCTAAGCAAATGCTATAATGATACATTACTATACAATTTACCAAATATCACATGTATACATATTTATGTGGTTTTTGCTCTAAGTATAAAGAAAAATGTTATTTCCCATCCTAAGTTCTATAAAATTTTCTTTAATAACTAATACCATGATGACATGATATTAAGATTTATTTAATTATAACGTAATGATAAAGAAATAATTTAATGACATGTTCATGCTTGCATCACATACTTTTTTATTTATTTATTTACATACATATTTACCAAACAATGTTTTCTTACAAAAAAATTTACAAAGAGTATAACTTAAAAATTATAATTTCAAAAATTACAAATTATTAAATTATTAATAGTGAAGGTAGAAGGATGCTAGGATGGACCATTTAGGTGTTGGGTTAGTTTAAATTTAAATGAGGCTTTAGATATTTGGGGTGAAAATAAAGTACTGAGTGAGTTAAAAATGATCCATCAGATATACCAAAATAATACTCTTTAGAACGCGTACTCTTTAGAATGTGGCTAGACTTTTAAAAGACTTGTCTGTCGTGTTTGTATATAATTCGTTGTTAAGAATAGACGGAATAGACGGAAACGACAATTTTTGTGAAACAATAAATTAAAATTAAAACAGAACGCCTTTGTGAGAGAGGAAAATGATATTCAATAGTTTGAGTCTGTCTAAAATATCCTGGTAAGTTTTGAAAGTCTTTTGGTTTTGGATCTTATAAGCTGCGTAAGGCGAAAAGAAGGAACTATGCTTTTCTCTCAATATGAACTTGGAAAAAATTGTCTCAAATTTGGAAGGATTTCTTACGTGAGAAGTTAATGACACTTATTGATAATGCTTATTGATAATATGATAATACACAAGTTTTCTAGTGCTTTAAGTTTTCTTGGTGTAAAGGAGCATCAGAAGAGTACTTAGGTACATAATATATTATCTTTAAACATCTGAAATTTATTATAACTTCATATTCAGGAAACCAAATTTAATAAACAATAATTATGGAATTAATCATAAATTTCCTAATATGAGATAAATTCAAATACAATATTACTACATTACTTGTTTAAAATACACATATGGTTTACTTCGCTATGGATATGGTACAAAAACACCGAATAGACAGACAGATTTTTTTTAAAGAAATATGCTAAAATAAAATGAAATATGATGTTTTCAATAAAATGAAATATGATGTCAAATAATTTTGTTTTGAAATAAATTTTAGTTGTTAATTTGCTACGGTTTTGAGTACAACGTAACATTATTTTTAAAACAAATATGAGGTTCAATAAATTATTTTATTTGCTTATAATAAGTATCTTTATTAATGTGGATGGAAATAATTTGACCGAATGGATGCGTATAAGAAGAGATAGAAGAGCTTTAATATATCAAACATCAGGAGTTGTAAAGGTAATAAATTTGATTTCGTAATAATATTTTGAGTTTGTATATTCTATTAATTAGATATGTACATATTTTCGTTACCATAATAATATATATCTTGATCTCTAAATTGGCTTTATAAAAAAAGTTAAATGAAATGTATACTTCATTGAATTGAAATCAATGTAGTTCATTGAATTGAAATAACAAAGACAAAGTTAATAAACTTTTTTTTTGAGAAACCGTTGGGAGTAGAGATAGACATTATTTTTAATGCATTTTTACTATATACACCTTTTTTTAATAGTTTGTTGGCGGTATAACTTTCCCCCTTCCATTTGAAGACCCGATACCATATAGACAGCTTGTTACTGCATATAACTTACAGGCACAATATAGTCTTCCAATAAGAGCAAGTCAATTATATCCCAAATGGAGTGGAAGAGAACTGGAAAATATGAAAATGAAATTTATTAAATACAATTCATATATAAATGATGCATCCCGAAATTTTCTATACTCTATTATCGAAATATATATGAATATACAAGGACTCAATGGCCGAAAATGTTTACAGAAAGCAATTTGTGAAAATGCTTATTTTGGTATATCTGATGGATTTTTTGCCGAAATACTTAATACCATCTTAACGTATTTTTTTATAAAAGTCTCCATAACTAACATTTACTACATATTATGCATAACAAATATTTTCAGACCCAGTAGAAATAATAGTGCGCTGGATTATATGGAAGCATTTGATGCTGGAGTATCTGGAGCTGATTGCACACCATTATTTTCTGATTGTAACAATGGGGAAAGTTTGTTTGATAAAATTTTAAATACACATTAATATTATAAAGTTAATTTGTTTAAGTATAACTTCGTTCAAACTACACTTATTTCCATTAGTTTTTATTTATTGCTTTACTTATAGCAGTGAGTTTTTTTTACATGAAATTTCCTCTTTGACAAAAAATCAACCCTTTATTCATGTAGTCAAAAATACATACACAATACAAAAATGAAGTATTCTTACTTACTAAATATTAATATTTATAGGAATAATATTTCGTCTAAGCAATTTATTGTGACAATAATACTTAATAGACTAAGTATATTGTATGATAAAATATTTTTTTATAATTCAGGTAACAATCAATTCTTATAAAAAAGACAAACAAAGACAATTCAATTAATAATAATTTCAGACCAATAAGTCTCTTACCAAATATCAGTCAAATTTATGAAATTTTAATAAATAGAATTCTTCTAAAATCAATAAAAAATAAAAATATTATCGCTAATAATCAATACAGTTTCAGAACAAAACATTCGACTTGCAATACATAAATAAGCTTACTTCAACTGTTGGTAGCTGAATCAAAATAATTGTCTGGCAGTCAATATGTCTAATTGCTGTACAAAAAGCTTTTGAAATTGGCTGGATTTCAGGCATAATCGCATAATACATATTTTAATTATTAATAACATCCCTAAATATTTAATAATTTTAATATAATATGATAAAACTTAAAAATTCTTTGTACTTTGTACAAATACAGACGGAAAAGATTTAAAGTCAAAAATATTTAATATGTTAACAAACGGTTTACAACAGAGGGAACTATAAATTCACCATCATTATTTTCACTATTTTTTAGTGGTATATATTAAAAATTAATATTGTTAATAATGAAAAAAATAGTTCACTAGCTTTTGCAGATAACCTATGACTATATATACCGTAGGAAAAAGCATTCAATATTAAAAAATATCTTACAAGATACCTCTTGGAAACTAAGAGTTATGTACCTCTTGGAAACTAAGAGTTAATGAAAAGAAATGTGAAAGTATGTTATTTAGACAGGTTTTGGCTGGAAACGGCCAATATGGATAACAGAAAAAATTGGAAAAATTTTAAAACCTTCACTGTCAATAATAAACCTATATAGAACATAAAATAATGTAAGATGCTTAGGGGTGATATTAAATCATATTAAATTATAAAAGTCATATAGAAAACCAATTAAATAAGCCTAGCTCAGCATTTTTCTCATTAAAAAAGTTATTCTATAGTAAAATTATATATCCAAAAGTAAAAATAACAGCATATAAATCTAAGACATCTTATGCTACGGCTGTCCTATTTGGTACAATATTTCTTCATCGTTGATGGAAAAATTTAGATTAGCTGCTTAAATGAAATTAGGGACCTTAAATTTGACTATAAGAAATTCACATCAAATAAATATATTTATGAAAAATGAAATATGGAGAGAATTGTTAATTTTATCATAAAAATTATAAGAAGTTTCTTCAATAATAATAAAAATGTTACTGATAAAAACCGACTTTTGTCATATTTGTAGCATTTTGGAGTCAAAATAGTCTTTTTAAATTTCAAATTAGTCTTTTTAAGTAAAATTAAATTAGTAATTTTACAAAATTAAATTAGTATTTTATATGATTTCTATGTGACTAATATGATTTTTTAAAAAGACTAATTTCAAATTTAAAAAGACTATTTTAACTCGAAAATGCTATATTATCCAAATATAAATTATTTTGAAGATTGTATGGTAAACGTATACATTCCACCTGAAGCTTTTATTATTTAGACGAAAATAAATATTGTTATATAACATTATATTATGTACCAGATATTTTATTAACGATAGCTTAATAATAAAAATGCAATTCCCAATTCCTAGAAAGATAAGGAATTATTTGATGGGAATAAATAAAAAACATAATTCACAAGCATAGTGTCATACAACACTTATAATTAAAATAATCATAATTCATAGGAATTTTATTATTGAATTATGCTTATTTTGCTATCTTAACAATTATAAAAATGCATAATAAATTTACTAAGTTAGTTTTAAGTCCAGTTTTGAAGAAACTTTTATAGACGCAACAATAATAGCTGAAATACATGTGCAGAATTTCTGCACGCAGCGCTGCATGCAGCGACGCACTTAAAATACATGTGCAGCTTTTTTTTTGACATAATTGAAATTTTTTTTTATAAATATTTTTATATTTATAAATATTTTTGTAATTTTTATTTTGTTTGTTGAAAATAAAATCATTTTGTTTTATGAACTCTATTAATTTTTCCTCCATTTTGAAAATAAATAAATGAAAATAAATCAAAACATTGATAAAATTGTCAAATTTCAATATCATTTTTAAATTTTATTTTCGTAAGTTGTCAGTCTGAACGTTTTGTGTTGTGGTAACACTGTCGCTGCGCAGCGAAAGTAGAAATAGAGACGACTTGCATCCGCTGCATGCAGTGCAGAATTCCATGTATTTGGTTCCATATAAAACCGTGTATTCTAAATTATTTTTGCTGCTCTGCATGCATAATTCTGCACATGTATTTGCAGCATAAATAAATTTATCGCTTAACAAAGTAAATTGTGTTTTATTTCGTTTTCTTTTTGCGAACCATCAAATAAATAAATATTATTTCCTATTTAAATAAGATTTTAGTAAAGGAATACAATAATATAAAACTGGAGCAGTCGGTACTCGTGAAAAAAAAGGAACATATTAAATTGTGATTTAGTTAATTAATTCATCAATTAAATAATAAAATAAAACAGAAACAAAAAACTTTTGTGCAGTGGTATAATAAATATTTAAATAAAGATTGCAGTAAATTTCTTATAACTCACTAAACAAATATTAGTGTACTAAAATAATACTAAGTAATTATTGTATACTAAAATAATAACTACATTTTTATATAATTTTTTGAGTATCAACTTTTGATTTAAAATAATTATATTTGCAAATAATTGTGCTTCAAAACTGTAATAAATAAGTGAAATCAAGTCTAACAAAAAAAAAATAAATAAAAGAAAGTCAACTGTAAAATTCAACAATCAACATCAGCAGCATCCAGATTCAACATACAAAACAAAACAACATCCTAATTTGTCATCAAAAACATCTAAATTCATCAAGCACATCTAAATTTATAAAGAACATCCAAGGTACACCAACTATTAAAATAATTTACAAATAAAATATTGGAAAAAATTAAATAATAATATATTAGTTACAAGGAAATAATTATTAGTAATTACTTTGTATATTTAGAGTTTATAATAAGTAAAAGTAACATTCAAGCTTTTAAATTAAAATAACAAAAAAAAAAATTTATTTGATCACTATATTTTCATAAATAAATATTTAATAAATTATATTTTACAAAATGACAAATACACCAAATGATACTAGTACTACCAATACTGGAAAATTTAATATTGTAATAAAATGTATTACCAATATCACTCCATTTACTGGTGAAAAAAATCATCTGCCTTATTTTATTGATAGAGTTGAATCATTAATACCTACTATTGAGACATTAGATATCGAAACTAAGAAAATTGCACTAGGTTACATTCAGGATAGAATAGTAGGTAATGCACGAAATTGTATGCTAGCTAATGGACGAATAGATACTTGGGTTAACTTGAAACAAATTTTAATTAGAAATCATGGCGAAAAAACTTCATCCTCTAAATTAATAGACTATATAACAATGTGTCGTTGTACCTCTACAGTAGAGGAATTTTATAACAAAATTAATAATCTTTTGTGCCGTTTAAATAACGCACATCTATCTGGTACATTGACAACTGATCAATGTAATAATAATAATACTTTAGTACTTAACATATTTAAAGGAAATTTACCTGAACCAGTTCGTGGTATCATAATCAACAGAGACCCAAAAACGCTAAATGATGCTTATGAAATAATAGCTACTAATGGTTATTTGAATTTTAAAAGTATGTCTTCAAATAGTTAGTCCTACAAAAAACCTAATATAAATCGTGATAGACATCGGAATAATTATAACCATAATCATAATCATAACGGTAATAATGGTTCTAATAATCATAATCATAGTAATAATTATAACCGAAATAATAGTTCTAATGGTTATAATCATAATAATAATTATAACCGAAATAATAATAATTCAAATGATGGGGTCAACCATAATAATACAAACTATAACAGAAATCAAAGAAATTCGGCACCAAGCCAACAAACACAACGAACAAATTATTCTTCAAATAGAAATGACCAGAATAAACAATTTCAAAATAATCCAAATGTACAACAAAGAAATTTTACACCTAGTAGACGTACTAATAACACCAATACTAACGTTCAAAATACCCAAGAAAATAATAACATAAGAATAGAACCAATGGATATTTCTATTAATTCAAAAATCCATGAAAATCAAAATTTTCACCAGGACGCAGTAAACAACTACCCTATATAATAATAAACACAAAAGTAAAGAAATTCAAATTTATAATCGATACTGGCGCTGAATTCAGCATAATTAATACAAATTTATGCCAACCAAAATGGAAAACAACTACTAAACCACAAAATTTAAAAGTATTAAATAGAATTATTCAATCAACTGTTATTTGTAGGTTTCCATTGTTCGATATTTTTAACAATAAAAGAGATGTAGAATTTTTAGAATTCCCATTTCATAATAATTTCGATGGAATTATCGGAAACAAAATTTTAGTATCTTTAAACTCAATTATAGATTATAAAAATCGTTCTTTTATTACAGAACATGCAAAAATACAAATTTTTTTGAATAATTATGAAGAATTCTATTATTATAACCCGTATGTTAATGATACTATAAGTCTCAACACCGAAACCGAAAATTTAGTTCCACAACAATTAGAAATTAATTTCGCGGATCATCTACAAACCGAAGATATTAATAATATAAAGCATTTGCTTAGTAGTTACAAAGATTTAATTTATAATGAAAATAATGATTTCACATTTACGAATGAAATCAAACATAAGATTAATACAAAAAATAATAATCCGGTATATACCAAAAGCTACAGGTACCCTGAAATATATAGGGTTGAAGTTGATCGGCAAATAGCACAAATGTTGAAGCAGGGAATTATAAAAAATAGTACATCGCCATACAATGCTCCAATTTGGGTTGTACCCAAAAAATTAGATAAATCGGAAAAACAAAAATGGAGAATCGTAATCGACTACCGCAAACTTAATGAAAATACGTTAGATGATAAATTTCCCTTGCCTAAAATCGACGAATTGTTCGATAAACTCGGCAAATGTCAATATTTTTCCACTATCGATCTGGCGAAGGGGTTTCATCAAGTTGAAGTGGACCCAGAAGATAGATGCAAAACAGCATTTTCAACAGCCAATGGCCATTATGAGTTTACTCGAATGCCATTCGGTCTGAAAAATTCACCCTCACCTTTCAGCGTCTAATGAATAATGTGCTTAAAGAATTTATTAACAAAATCTGCGTCGTTTATTTAGATGACATATTAATTTTCTCAACTTCATTGGAAGAGCATCTTTGTTCAATAAAAAAAATCCTTCAAAGATTACGAGAAGCTAATCTTAAAATTCAAATTGACAAATGTAGCTTTGCTGAAAGCTCAACCAATTACTTAGGACACATAATAACAAATGGTGGAATTAAACCTGATCGGAAAAAAATTGAATGCATACAAAATATAGAGTTACCAACAACACAAAAAGAGATAAAATCTTTCCTAGGTATAAGTAGTTATTACCGTAAATTTTTGAAAAAAAATTCTAAAATAAATAAAAGCGATAAGGAATATATTCAGTCTTTTAATAAAATAAAATTACTACTAACGTCAGACCCAATTCTTACAAATCCTGACTTTAACAAAAAATTCACTCTGACAACTGACGCATCAAACCATGCAATAGGCGCAGTGTTAAGCCAGAACAACCATTCTGTCTGTTTCGCATCTCGTACCCTTAATGAACATGAAAAACGATATTCGACGATAGAGAAGGAGCTTTTGGCTATCGTTTGGTCTGTAAAATATTTTCATACATATCTTTATGGTAGGAAGTTCATAATTCAAACAGATCATAAACCTCTCGTTTGGCTAAATGGTCTACGAGAACCAAATATGAAACTCCAACGTTGGAAAATCCAACTTAATGAATATAATTTCAGTATAAATTATTTAAAAGGTAAAGACAATCACGTCGCGGACGGATTAAGCCGTTTTCCGGCTTTTAATGAGGAAATTAACAGCAGTCAGAGTTAAGTTAATGGCATTGAAAATGATGTTATGTCCACTAACGCAACTATACACAGTTCACCTGAGGACGACTCACAACACATAAAGATTACTGAAAAACCAATAAATATTTATAAAAATCAAATATATCTTTATTCTTCTAATAAAGAAAAATATTCATTTAAAATTATTAATAAAAAATGCCAAAACAGTTTCCATGTTACTAAAGATAGTAACTTATTGGATATGATGAAACGGTGTATTATCTCTAATGGATTAATGTGTGTATATTGTCATGATATCCCACTTTACCTAAAATTTCAGACTCTTTATATAGAAAACTTTGCTAATAATAAAAACTTAAAAATTCTAAAATCTTGTAATAAATTATCAGACATAACAGACAAAAATGAAATGTTAAATACTATAAAAGATAAACATTTAAAATCTAACCACAGAGGTATATCCCAAATATTTGCGGAATTAAAATCTCTTTATTATTATCCTAAATTGTTAAAATTGATTCATAAATTTATTAATAATTGTGATGTTTGTAATATCTAAACACGATAGAAATCCACCTAAAATCATGTACGAACACATCGAATCTCCAAAATATTATAATAATATTGTACACATGGATATTTGGTTTCCATATAGAAATGTTATGTATCTCACTATGTTAGATAAATTTTCAAAACATGCTACAATACATAAATTAGAAGATAGAACTTGGGTTTCTCTTCTAAAAGGAATTAAAGAAAGAATATTATATTTAGGAAAAATGACCAAATTAATTAGATAGGGAAAAGGGTATTACACATACTGCAATAGAACAGTTTTTGAAAGAAAATGACATAGAATTTCACCTAACAACAGCAGGAAATAAAACAGGAAACTCAGACGTAAAAAGATTGCACGGTATCTTAAATGAACATATAAGAATAGTAGAAGTAGACAAAGAAAATAACCTAGATCTAGAGAACTTATATGACAAAATACTTAAAATTTTGACAACTTATAACACCACTATTCACTCTACTACCAAACTAAAACCGATAGATATTAATAAAAATTACGATAAAACAGAAATATTAACTGTAGCTGAGAAATTTGAAAATGAAAAAATTAAACGGACGGAAAAGTTGAATAAAACAAAAGACATTAACCCAATCTTAAAAGAAGATATTGTAATAAATAGAAAAGTTGCTAAAAGTAATCCCAAATACAAAAAATTAGATAAATTCGAAATAGAAGGAAACTATGTAATAGATACTAGTAATAAAATATTTACTAAATATTGCAAAAAACAAAGAAAAAGAAAATATAAGCATCAAAATTAAAATCAATCTTTATAATTCTAGGAAATGGATTTAAAATTACTCTTGGTTTTTATATCACCTATATTAATGCAAATGATTGATGTTACTCAAGTAAAAGATGAAAATGGTTTTGTGTTAATGAGACTCAACGAAAAATTAATTATTGAAAACTATACTAAATTATTACATGTAGTTAATACAACGGAATATATAGAAATAGTTAAAACATTAGAATACAATTTAGATAAATTAGGATTACGAGACCACGATAGCGAATATTCATTACTTCACAGAGAATTAATAAATCTGAAACATAATTTAAATACGTTAATACCAGATTTATTTAAAAAGCGTCGTATTCGTCGCGGTCTATTAAATATCCTTGGTAGTGCAATGAAATTTATTGCAGGAACCATGGACAGTGACGATTCAAACGAAATATATAGTCACTTACAAAATTTAGACATGAACAGTAAACAATTGACTGAACAAAGTAACAAACAGATTATAATTAATAACAATTTAATTAAAGGACTTGCCACCGTAACTAATCATATAAATGCCCAACAAAGCAAACTCAATCAATTTTTAAGTAATATTACAGCGAAAGCAACTGAAATTATTTCCATAAACCATAATTTGAAATTCATTCTACAAATGTATGCTGACATAACAACGGTCAACAGACATATCGAAAAGTTGCAAGACATAATTTTATTAAGTCAATTAGACATATTAGCACATGACATCCTTACGGATGAAGAAATTACTACATACAATATTACGACAGAAATTTTGCCTTATATTAAAAATAGCATAATACTTAAAGATAACCTTATCATTTTCGTAGTATCACTACCAAATTTTACGATTGAAAAATATTTTAATGCATTAGTCCTACCTTTCCCAAATGTCAAAAAGGCAGAATTAGATACAGATATAACTAACGTAATCATAAAAAATAATGAAATATTTGAATATAGTGATCAAGTAATAAAGAAAAAAAATCTTAGATATTATAAAGATAATTGTATAAGAAATATATTGAAAAATAACCGTACTTGTTATTTTAGAATAAATAATGAAGAAACTATTACTCTAGTTAAAGAAAATATAATTATAACAAAAAATTTGCAAAATACTAAAATATTTCAGAATTGTATTGATCATGATATTGTAATTTCTTTTAACAATATTATTAAATTCAGTAATTGTGAAATTAATATTACAGAATTTAAATTTATTAATAAAATGGAAAAATATAAAGATAATGTTATAATATCTTTATTACACGATAATACAAATAAAATATTAATAAAAAATTTTACCTTAGAAAGTATACAATTAAACACAATTAAAAACAGAGAAATTCTTGAATATGTTGAATTTAAAAATAGTACTTTAAACTATATATCTCTAAGTACAATCATTTTTATTGTAATTGTAATTGTAATAGTAACAATTTGTTTATTATGTAAAAGAAAAAATAATCTTAAACTAATTACAAGAATTGATATAAATGAAAAGAAAAAAAATGATGAAAATATCGACCCATTTTCTAATTAATACAATTTTTGGAGGACCAAAAATATTTAAAGGGGGGAGATGTTATATAACATTATATTATGTACCAGATATTTTATTAACGATAGCTTAATAATAAAAATGCAATTCCCAATTCCTAGAAAGATAAGGAATTATTTTATGGTAATAAATTAAAAATATAATTCACAAGCATAGTGTCATACAACACTTATAATTAAAATAATCATAATTCATAGGAATTTTATTATTGAATTAAGCTTATTTTGCTATCTTAACAATTATAAAAATGCATAATAAATTTACTAAGTTAGTTTTAAGTCCAGTTTTTAAGAAACTTTTATAGACGCAACAATAAATAAATTTATCGCTTAACAAAGTAAATTATGTTTTATTTCGTTTTCTTTTTGCGAACCATCAAATAAATAAATATTATTTCCTATTTAAATAAGATTTTAGTAAAGGAATACAATAATATAAAACTATATATACAAAATGCAGATGGCCTTCCAATAATTTACCACAAATTTATAAGAGGTACTAATCTAAAGAAAGAGTATAATGCCCTAACAGATAGTAATTTAAAATACAATACTAATGTACCACAATACTATATAAAAAAATTAAAAAATATGAAAAAGAAATGTGTTGGCTTGCAAACTAAAATAAAAAAAATGAATTATTCATTCTAGATTTATTTTTAAGTATTAGATTAAGTTAGATTTCAGCCTTTTAATAAAAAAATAAATTAAATTAAAATTGGTTTTTAAGTGGCATTTTTACCAATTAATTAAAATGAAAAGAAAAATGTAAAATAAATTATTCTTATTATTTTTCTTTGAATTCAAATGAATTTAAATAAAAATAAGATAAATTAAAGGCGTGTGTCAAAGTGTTAAAATAAGTTGGTTAAAAAATAATCCCCACGATGTTAAAAAAAATTTAACTGTGGGGTGTTTTTAAAAATTTATTTATTTAATTAAATTTTTAATAATAATAATAATATTATATTATTATTATTTTTATTTTTAAATTTATTATTTATTAATTATCAACAGGGACAATTTTTCAACAGGGAACATTTTTATTTTTCTTTTAATTAAAAAAAAATAAAATATTGTGATACAAATTTGATATCAATTTAAATTTCAATCATAAAATTATTTATTTTCAAAAATAAATGAATTTAAAATTAATTTATCTTAATCAAAAATTTAACTAAAGTGTCAAAATTTATATTAGGTCCAGAGCAGATAAAATTTCAGCGCTTTCTTGTGGTGAATAAAACTTTCATATTAGTTAAAATTATGACAATAAAATTAAAATTTTTAACCGGTTTTTAACCAATTCACACACGCCCTAAAAACCGAAATAAATTGAAAAAGGTAAAAAAAAATTATTTAGCCAAAAATGTTGGGCCATATAAATTAATATAGAAATAAATAAAAAAATGTATTAAATCTAGCTTTAATATTTTGTTAAAAACATAAAAATGTATAAAGCCATAAATAAAGTTATTGAAAAAAGGTAACAATCAATTTAAAATTTGAAGGTGTTATATATCATTCGGCGTGTATTATGGAGGACTGTAATTTTATTTCAGGGTCCAATACACTCAACCTTAAAGCCGTATAGTTGCATTAATTCAATGTCAATTCTTTATTTTAAGATACATTGATACATCTCTATATGTTGATTCCAGGCGCTAATATCGTTTTAGCGTTGGTGAATGTGTCTTCACCGATGACTAGTAGTCCGATGACCGATGACTACTAATGTAATGTAACTTATCGAATATTGGTGTATGTCTAATATTCGAAAAGTTACATTACATTAGCAATATTGGTGTAAATCACCAATATCCGTGGTGATTTAACTTTCCTTCAGTTTTTAAAGACTTATCCTTTGAAACCTAACTATTCCTTGTCCATATATACTCCTTTGTTGAACTTCCATATATACTCCTTTGTTGAGCCCACATAAAAAATTTATAATAACATAACAGTGTTGATTACTGAAAAAAGCCAATTAATTCCCGCGCCAATGGAAAACAAAAACGTTAGACAAATGCATCAACAGGGACATTTCGCTGTTAGAAAAACCTAGGACCTTCTGTCGAAACAATACTTCATCCCGAATTATCACAAAAAAATTTAAAAATTAATAAAAATTTGTGTGCAATGTAGTTTAGCTGAAAAGAAATTCGGAAAGCAAGAATTCATTCTTAATCCAAAGGAGGGAAAACCTCTTCAAACTTACCACGTTGACCATTTAGGTATTTTAGGAAAGACACAAAACGGTATAAACACATATTTTCTGTGACAGACGCTTTTACGAAATTCGTATGATTACATCCAACTAAAAGTACGACTAGCCACGAAGTTATTGATCGACTACGTAAACAAGCTGCGATTTTTGGGAATCCGTCAATTTCGGATAGTGGAACGGCATTCACTTCGAACCACTTTAAATAATATTGCGGTAATCAAGGGATTTCATATCTATATAACCACAGGAAATGAAATCGTAACCTGCAAAAGAAAATGTTCTCAAAATTCAGAAAGAAAATAGTCAAACATTTGATAGAAAACGTTTAAGAAATTTAAGAAAGGTGAGCTTGTAGCTATATAAAGGACTCAGATGATAAATATATCGGTCCGAATTAGATATTTTATGTTGGTAAAAACAACAGATATGTATAATGTTATTAAATTAAAGTAGGTAACAATGAAGGACCTAATAAAACTACTACGGTTGGATGGAGATCAAATGAAATCATGGAGCGATGATAATTGTCAGAATTTCCGAATGTGGGATAATATCTCTCTTTCTTTGGTATTTTCTATTTTGACGCTTGTTGTGCATTATTATGCGTAACTGTCTTATTCACCTCTCCAAAAATTCAGTTTTTCATGAGATAAAAATAACCCCGCAGTTAGTCTCGCCGCTCATGACACTTACGCATCAGTTTAAGCAGAAGTTTAGAAATGTCCAAAAAGAATTCAAATGTGTGGAAATGTATAGAAGCTGACAAACTCGCAATTTTTTTGACGCGTTTGCCGCTCTTACCGCAATAAAGTTGAATTGATCTCAACTTTTTGACGCGTTGCCGCATTCAAATGTCATTGATATATAAATAACGGCTTTACCGTCATTATCCTCGAACAAAAAGAGTATGCGTATTTTCGTAACTTCTGTGTATGCTGTCGCCTAAACGGAAAGTATAGTAAAATTAGTGTCGCGTTTAACGTGTTAAAGACAGAAAATTAATGCAGAAAAATTCAGTGGGCCAACTAATAAGGTTGAGAGCTCTTATATATTTATATTATATATTATATTATATAAAATATTTTTTTTTTATTTTCTAGACACTAATATAATGATTTTGCTTTTGATATTTACGAGGTTTTTTTAAATTTCTCGAAATAGGGGACAAAGAAACATAAACATCTGTTTTATATTTTTCAATATAATTGGATAATTTCCAGCAACAATAATAACAATAATTCTTTTTGTTAATTACCTCACCTTTTTCTTTATGGATTCTTTTAAACGATGTAAAATATCAGGACAATCCCTGTGATTATCTGGTCTCTACGATCATAATCGATTAAAAGAATTCCTCCAGAATGCCAAAACACCGTTTCCATCACCTTTCCAGCCGACGGTATAACTATGAATATATTAGGGATTGTACCACCATTTTCATGCCACTGCATGGACTCCTATTTTGATTCAGGATCATAATTATGAACCCAAGTGTCTTCGCCAGTTACTAAAGTGTTGATATTGTCTGATGGATTTTCCCTACACAGTTCCAAAAACTGCTTAATAATCAACTGCTTAATATTCAACGTGGTAATTTTTCTGATGCTGTGTAAGCAATTTGGGAACCCATCTTGCGCTGACTTTTTACATTCCATGATTATCACGGATAATCTTGGAGGTAGGCAGTTGTTTCCGATATTTTGAATATTTTTCGATTTCTTTTAATTTTAGATCACCATTTTCGATAATGGCATCTTCGACTTTTATTACCATTTCATGTTGCCACATCATTTGACGCTTCAGAGTGGTCATCATCCAATGTCTCTATCTTGTTTAAATAAAAAGTCGAAGTCTATCTTGTCGTTCTACTAGGACAAGTAACCCCATACATAAACTGCTTGCATTTCAATTAGAATATTTTCTACACCTTTTCCTTGCTTTGTGAGGAATTTAATTAATGAAGGAAACTCAATATTTGTCATTAGTTCGTTTGCGAATGCACTTCTTGGCAATGAACATCAAATCTCAAATTTTTGCCTAAAAAGGATTAAAATTTTAAAGTACTGGTTGAGTTGCAATTTTGAAATTGTCAGAACTTTTTTTTTCAAAAAAAAAAAATAGTTTTTTATTTAAATTCCATTATTATAAATATGTACTTATTCAACCAAAAACCAAACAAAAATGAATTTTATTATTATTTCACAGGTACATTACATTGTTTCACAGGTACATTATAGACACTATACAAAGAAGATAAGAAAAATTTGGAGCCCTGGATCCCCGCCCCCAAAAATAAATATTTTGAAATTTTAAATGGCTATAAAACCAGTTAGATTTCATATAAAATATTGGATGAGGAGGGGCTTATATATGAAACAAGCGGGGAAATGGATTGAAGGAATGAAAAACTAGTTTCTTAAATACATTATTTTAAACCTTCTGCATAAAAATCCGCCTCATACCAAAGTCGTATAATACTATAACTATAAAGATATTCAAATATTGAAAAAGTCTCAAAAAACTGAAAGTTTTAGGTTACCATCCCTATATAAGTTCCACTGGTGAATATATTTTGTTAAGAAAGTTGAAATTATGTTTTTGTGGATAAGACGTAGAAATTGTATACAGACGAGGTGAAATTTAATAATATTTTTCGAGGTGAAATTTAATAATATGAGCTCTTTCTTTTTTGTATACTATATTATAGAAAAGTAATAAATAAGAAAAAAATTTAGACAAAGGGAAAACTATGGATGAGGTAGAAAGGGTAAGGAAATATATTTGCTGGTTAATTTAATCTATTTTAACAAAAAATTTGGAACTCATATTTGTCTTAGATATATTTTCAATTTTGTTTTGTATAAAAATAATACACAGGTAACCCCTGAATAACAAGGTACTTTAAGAACACGAGTTTCGAAGAACACGGATACCTTCCAATTAAACGGTTTCGAGCTACACGATTTTCGAGTAATTTTTTGAAAAAGAATGCAATACATATATTATTTTATATAGAATTATTTCCAAATATGTATATATGTATGTCATTTGTTAAAAAAATCAAAACGTAACATTTTTTTTATTTTCACATTTGAAACGGAATCCCATTTTTTGTAGTCTCGAACAACACGGTTTCAAATAACACGGAAACAATTAATCGTGTTATTTGGGGGTTACCTGTATAGAGAACAAAAAATTCTACCTTTAGAAAAAATTCTAAAAATTTAATGCTCGGTTTCACGAGAGTTCTGAAAGTGCTTCTAGTGATTTAGATGCGC
The DNA here is from genome assembly GCA_949752835.1 of Empis stercorea. Taxonomy (NCBI): domain Eukaryota; kingdom Metazoa; phylum Arthropoda; class Insecta; order Diptera; family Empididae; genus Empis; species Empis stercorea. The sequence goes on along the minus strand of CATKHZ010000025.1, from coordinate 23,175 downwards.
TTTTAACGCCAATGGTGTTTCACGAGATGTTAGATCTCTTATGCCCGGTTTCACGAAAATAGCTTAAAAGCGCATCTAGATAAAAACGATTTTAGTACTAAAAGTCATCTAGATAATGTTGCAATTTCACGAGATTTTTGTCGCTTTTATCTAACTAAAATTCTAATAACTGCTTTTTGACAGAAATTACTCAGAGAAATATTACGATTTGACAAAAATTACTCAAAAATATAAAAACATCAACGATATAGAAGATATATGGATAGGGCATAAATATAAAAATTTGAAGCCACGCCGGGTATAGTTGTCTCTTTTTTTGCTAGCCGAATTGTCAAAATATAAAAATGAGAAATTAGGGGCGGATTAGGTATTTTTTAATTCGGGCATCAATTTTTAAGGAGATATTTTTTTTTTTTTTGAAAAATACAAGTAAAGATCATCCTAAGGAATATTTTAGGTCGCGCAACGATAATTATACAAATGGAAAGTAAAATAGAGTAATTTGTTTAGCTAGTTAATATTGTTAATTTATATTGAGACTCTTAAACTTAAAAAAATAAGCCAGCCCTGTAAATCTAAAATCAGCTGTTATAATATTTTTCATATTATTAATTTGACACTTCGGCGAGCAAAAGGAAAGAGAACTACCAAAATCGTGGCTTCATAAACAATTTTTCAATATATTAAAATTTTAATGTGTTAAAAAGAGAGGGAACATTTATGGCACTTCCATATATTTCTTATTCGTAGAAAAACATATTGTTCAGTGTCAATTGAAAACATGTTTTAAAAATATTATAAATAATTTTAATGTTTATAATTCTATATTATAATGCTTCCCATATACAATACAACTTGGTTGTACTTGTACAACTAGTCATCAAACTCGGCACACCACCCCACACACGTTAAAACTTTTTCTACAACCATCGAATTTGTTTTTATTTTCTACTGTAGAACACGATACAATTTTCAAATTTTTAGAACCATTTTGATGGTTACAAACCAAGTTGTACAACCAAGTTTTGTTGTGTATGGGCAGCATAATAATTTATATTTAATTTTTTTTTGTTCAAGTGTCAAAATAGCCACTAAAAGAGATCTAACATCTCGTGAAACACAATTTGCGTTAAAAGCACATCTAAATCACTAGAAGCGCTTTTAAAACTTTCGTGAAACCGGGCATTAGTGGCTCTTTTAATTTAGATGCCGGATTCGGCCATCTAAGGGTGTGTGCCAAAGAGTTTAAATTTTAAATTTTGACACAAAAAATTAATTGTTTTTTGCTGGTGAGTTTTTTTAATATTTACTATCAAGTTTGCTGTGCCAATTGGTTTAATTTAAAAAAAAATGGATGAAATGTTTCTTATTTTTTGCACTCTAATTTTTTAAATATTTTCAAAAAAAATTTTTACATTTTTTTAAAAATAAAGGGCTTGTCCGAAATAGTTTAAAAACAGTTAAGGGCCTGTCCGAAATAGTTTAAAAACAGTTTAAATTCTAAATTTTGACAAGAAAATCATAAATTTTGGCTGTTATATTCACCCCTACTAGGCGACGAAATTTATCGACCTACAGACCCTCGATAAATTTTGACATAGAAGTTTAATTTCAATATAACCTATAACTATAGAAATCTGTTTTTTTCGAAATTTTTTAATTATAAAATTTTTTTATTTATTATGATCTGCCAAAATTTAAACATTTAAATTTTAAAACCTTTCGGACAGCCAAATTATAAAAAAAACAACCACAGTTACATTTGCTTTTCACCCTATGGGGAATTTTTTTAAAATTTAAAATTTAATCTATTTCGGACAGGCCCAAAATTATAAATATATACGAGCCCTATCTCATATGTATTGATCCATTACAATACTTTATAATTCATATAACATTTTTTTTAGGTAAAAATTTTAAATGATTTCGAAAGACACGAATCTATTATACCTAACTTGCAAGATACAACGCCAACCCCCTATATGTTATTTGAATTTGAATTTCTATATTTTCAAAATTTATGCCCGGTTTCACGAGAATAGCTTAAAAGCGCATCTAGATAAAAACGATTATAGTACTACAAGTCATCTAGATATGTTGAAGTTTCATGAGATTTTTGTCGTTTTTATCTTTTATCACTAAAATTATTGTTGGTAACACAGACAACATCTTTATAGCACCATTGTTATAGCACCAGTCAGTACCGTATAGCACCCTTCATCATAACGATGGCACATGAGTTACCAACGAATAAAAAGTAGTCGAGTTCTATGTAAGCTTTGAAGTGTCAACGTCAATATATTGTAAATACTCTTCTGGTATAAGTATTATTTAAATTAATAATTAAACCCTTCTGGTTTAAGTAAATTGTTTTGTTAGAAATAAATATATAAGAAATTGAACATTTGAATTCTTATTTTACCGCCGGCCCTAGATCCAACAAAGTGGCGACGAGGATCAAAAGCATTTTTACAGATAAAAAAAACGTGGTTTTTTTCTGGTTCCAGATCGTCAAAAAGAAAAAATCACAGCCATGTTGTTTTTTTGGAGTTTTTTTTTCTCGTGAAGAATGTAAGTTTTTTTTTTTTTGATCGACGCAGTAAAAAAAAAAGCACAAGACCACAAGCTTTTTTTTGCATCATTATAGTGTTTTTTAAAAAAAAAAGAGAATATTTTTTGTTCGCTTTTCGTGATTGGATATAGTAATGGCGGACGCAACAGGCAGCAATAAGTCGTCATGATGAACTACTAAAAAATTAGTTGATGCCACAACGGGTCAATGTCATGCACAACGAGCGCAACAACCGTTTGCCGAAAACATAATGGACACGTTGGCGAAAAATATAAAAGACTTCACATATGATCCGGAAAATAATCAAACAACTTCATCATGGTTCGCGAGGTACGAGGGGCTTTTTCCAGAAGACGCAAAAAACTTAGAAGATGCAGCAAAAGTGCGAATGTTACTTCGGAAAGTGAACCACGTGTCACATGATAAGTATATAGATTATGTATTGCCCAAGAAGCCGAACGAGTTAACTTTCAAGCAAATTTTTTTCAGGAAATTCAGGAAACAATTTTCAACTTTAGATACAAATGTTTTCAAACAGTTAAAACAGAAGCAGAGGATTTTGTGTCATACGGCGCACGTGTCAACCGCAATTGTGAAAATTTCAAATTTGATGGATTCACCAAAGATAATTTAAAGTGTTTAATTTTTGTAATGGGATTACAAAAAAATAACGAAGTTCAATTCCGCACCAGATGACTATCAATACTTGACGCTGAAACAGCTGATACACCAATCACAGTCGAAAAATTAGTTGCCGAAGCGCAACGCAACATTAATTTGAATCGAGACTCAAGACTAATTGAGACAAGTCAAAGTCAAGTCCAAGTAGTAAATTTTAGCAAAAATAAATAAAAAACACGTGACAATTTTAACAAAAAAAACAACTTCAAAGCCAAGAACTCCATGCTGGAAATGCGGAAACATGAATTTCATCAAATATTGTTCGTACGCAACGCACAAGTATAAATATTGCGGAGTTATTGGTCATAAAGAAGGTTATTTTTCGTGTTCATCCAATAAAACGAAAGATAACAAAGACCATAGCAAAAAGGGCAACAAAAGTAAGACGTCATTGAAATTAAACAAGATCAGCAGCATTATCAATCAAGTCAACTCATCGAATAAAAGAAAATTCGTGAAAATTATGATAAACAACAAAGCTGTCAACTTGCAACTGGACACAGGTTCTGACCTAACAATAATTTCGAGAGCTAAACACAAACAAATAGGCCTACCGAAATTATCAGATACCAATCACAAAGCCAGGATGCGTCTTCTTCACAAATTAAAATCGTTGGGGAATTTTATTGTACTCTACAGATCGGGGAAACCCAAAAACAAGGTAAAATTTTCGTATCAGAAATTGAAAATTTAAACATTTTAGGCATTGATTTGATTGAGGGATTCAAGTTGTGGGAGCAACAAATCAAATCATTTTGTTATATGGTTAGCTGTCAAAACAAAGACGAGTATATCCAAAGTGTCAGAAGCAGGTTTGAAGATGTTTTTACTGACGCGCCAGGGCATTGCGCCAAATATCAAATTCATCTCGATCTTAAGCCAGACGCAATACCAGTTTTCAGGCCGAAACGTACCGTAGCATATGCATCAGTAGGGCAAGTGGAAGCCGAATTAAAACGGTTAGAAATTGCTGGTATCATAACACCCAATAAATTTTTCCACTTGGGCAGCACCAATAGTTGTCGTTAAGAAACTTCGAATCTGTGCTGACTATTCAACAGGTCTCAATTCACAGCTTGAGTCACACAGATATCCACTGCCGGTGCCCGATGACATTTTTTCCAAAATGTCAAACTGCCGAATTTTCACAAAGCTGGACTTATCATATGCATTTATGCAAATGGAAGTAGATGAGGAAACAAAACGACTTCTAACGATCAACACGCATCGTGGTTTATACGCTTTCAACAGACTAGCGCCTGGTGTCAAATCAGCAACTGGGGCATTTCAACAAGCTATGAACACAATTTTGAGTGGTATACCTCATACTTCACCTTATCTAGATTCTAGATGATGTATCAATAGAAACTTCATCAATCGAAGAAAATTTCAAAATTTTAACAGATGTGTTATAACGATTTTCATAGTATGGTTTAACCATAATTTTTTCAAAATGTGAATTTTTCGCCGAAAAATGTAAATTTCTCGAACATATCATCGATCAACATGGTATTCGTCCTGATAAAGCCAAAATTGATGCAATTAACAAATTATCTGTACCAGCAAATATTAGCGAACTTCGATCGTTTCTTGGCACAGTAAATTATTATGGCAAATTTTTAAAACAAATGTGAGAACTTCGTGCACCATTAGACGAACTTCTTAAAAAAGACAAAAAGTGGTGTTGGTCACGCCATTGTGAAGAGTCTTTCAAAAAATTTAAAAAACTGCTAAATTCAGAATTGCTACTAACTCATTTCAATCCAGAATTACCAATAACAGTCGCAGCAGACGCGTCAAATGCTGGTATTGGTGGTCGAATATCACATACCATGCCAAATGGTATAGAAAAACCAATTTATCATGTTTCCAGAGCGCTTAACTCGGCAGAAAACACTACAGCCAGATTGAAAAAGAAGCGTTAGCGTTGGTCTTCGCAATAACTAAATTTCACAAAATGACGTATGGTAGAAAGTTCACGCTACTGACAGATCACAAGCCACTGTTAACAATATTTGGTTCAAAAAAAGGTATAGCAACACATACAGCAAATAGGTTACAGCGCTGGTGTTTAACGTTAATGGCATATGACTTCAATATCAAATATGTACCAACAGCCGAATTTGGTTACGTCGACGTTTTGTCTCGGCTGATAAACAATAAGCAAACCAGTGATGAAGATTACGTCGTGGCATCGTTATCAACTATCGAAGATGATGTAGCTGAAGTGGTTCAACAATCAATTAGTCAACTACCAATTACTTATAATATGATAAAAGCTGCTACAAAAAAGATAAAATTTTAGAGCAAGTCAATAAGTATATGGTAAATGGGTGGCCTAAAAATTTAAGCAATATGGAAATTGAGGTAAAAACATTATATTCTCGTAAACAATTTTTATCAATTGTAGATGATTGCATACTCTATGGTGACCGTTTAGTAATTCCAAGATGTTACAGAAAAAGTATTATGAAGCAATTGCACAAAGGTCATCAAGGCAGTTCAATTGATGCTGAAATAGAGTTTCATACAAAAAATTGTCCAAATTGTGCGTTGGTAGCCAAATCGCCAACAAAAAGTATACTTTCATCATGGCCTATTCCACAATCACCAATGGAAAGAATACATATTGAGATTGCTGGTCCTGTAAATAATAATTTTTATGTTGTCATAGTGGACGCTTTTTCAAAATATCCAGAAATAATTCAAACAAAAAATATTTCTACATCTACCATTACAGATATTTTATCATCCTTTTGTTCAAGATTCGGACAACCATCATTAATTGTATCCGACAATAGTTATAGTACACAGTTTACTAGTGATACATTTTCAAAATTTTGTGCAGAACGAAGCATAAATCATATAAGAACGGCTCCGTATCACCCCCAATCAAATGGTCAAGCGGAACGGTTCGTCGATACGTTAAAGAGCATTAAAAAAATTAAATCAATGTTCATCGGATTCTCAAGCACTACAAGAATTTCTTCTCGCTTATCGATCAACACCTAATCTCAACGTGCAACAAACTAAGTCTCCAGCGGAAGCGTTTTTGAACAGAAAAATTAAAATTAATTTAGATGTAATAAAAAAATCAAGTCAAAGTTCAAAAATACGAAATGAATAAATGGAACATCAGTATAATAAAAAGCACCGTGCAAGATTTCGTGAATTCAAAATCGGCGACAAGATTTTTGTGCAACGATATAAAAAGAATATAAAAAATTGGATTCCGGCTATCATAACTAAACGTATTGGTTCAGTTAATTATTTAGTAAAACTTGAACCTTCTTCACAAAACTCACATACGCTCAGATCACCAGAAGGCAAATCAAACATCAACCAAATGCGCGAACGATTAAGTGAAAATTCAGCATATCAATCATTGGTTGAAACATTCGACTTACATACACCTGACGTCACACAAACAACAAATTCACAAGCAACACATTCACAATCAACACATTCACAATCAACTTTACCAAGTTCACAGTCAACAAATTCAAAATTTCAACAATCAGATACATCAAACGAATCAGCATCAAATCAACCAATAATGAATAGTTCAGCATCATTACCATTAATTGAGCCTACAGTGCCATCATCACATAATCCAACTAATGACGTAATGACGCAGTCAGAAACATTAGTCGATTCAATCGAAAATTCTGAAACTATCGTACAGCCGACGTCATCAGAATGTCGTACTTCGAGCAGATGTCGTCGTCCTCCAGATAAATTCAAAGTCTACCTTTCGCACCGTATAGCACCCTTCAGCATAACGATGAGTTACCAATGAATAAAAAGTAGTCGAATTCTGTGTAAGCTTTTGAAGTGTCAACATCAATATATTGTAAATAAATACCCTTCTGGTATAAGTATTATTTAAATTATTAATTAAACCCTTCTGGTTTAAGTAAATTGTTTTGTTGGAAATAAATATATAAGAAATTGAACATTTGAATTCTTATTTTACCACCGGCCCTAGATTCAACAATTCTAATAACTGCATTTTGACAGAAATTACTCAGAGAAATATTACGATTAGACAAAAATTACTCAAAAATATAAAATGTTTTAAAAATATTATAAATAATTATATAATTCTATATTATAATGCTTCCCATACACAATCCAACTTGGTTGTACTTGTACAACTAGTCGTCCAACTTCTCGGCAGACCACCCCACTCCCACACACGTTACAACTTTTTCTACAGCCATCGAATTTGTTTTTGTTTTCTACTGTAGAACACGATACAATTTTAACATTTTAAATTTTTTTTCATAAAGTAGTACATACTCGACGTGAAATGAAAATTATGAAATGAAGTTTTTTTTTGGTATCCGGCTAGTTTATCGCAATAACAAATTCATAGCAAAGTTCATCGCCCGCAATTCATCTTAAGCAATTCATCGTAAGGCAATTCATCGCAAGCAATTTATCGCAAGAAAATATTGGCGATGAATATCCGATACCTAATGAATTCATATACCTAATGAAATATTCACTTTGTATTTTGCAAAAAAAAAAACTAGCAGCCTTAATTGGTAATATTTGTCAAATATATTTTCTAATTTCAAAAATCAAAAATTATCCAGAATAAAGCTGAATAAAAATAGGGATACCTAAATGGAGTTTGAATTTTCATACGTAGAAAGTGAGAAAGGTAAACAACAAGTTCTTCGTGATGGGTTTTTTTACAACAAGAAGCGCGTGACTAACGAGAAATCTATTTGAAAATGCGTAAGCTATTTTGATAACATTAAGCATTTTGATAACCAAAAGTCGAAGTAGCACGCCATATGAAAAATATAAGAAATGAAAATATAAGAAAATATAAGAACTTTATTACTATAATATTGTTTTTTTTATTTTTTATTTTTTGTAATACACAATAAATTTCGTTATGTTTAATTTATAATTATTTGATTATTTAACTCAATTTATTATTTTATTTAATTGTTTAACTCTGATAGCCAGAACAATCGCGCGATTTGCTTGCGATAAATTGCTGGCGATGAATTGCTTACGATGAAGTGCTTGCGATGAATTCCTTCGCGATGAATTGTTTGCGATAAACGAGCCTAGAATCTTTTTTTTTATCTTTTAAATCCTGATCTTTAGCAAAACCAAAAGTTGGAATCGATGGTTCTGAAGAAAAATAATTGGACTTGCAATAAGGCACCACACAATGTCGAGGCATTATTTAACTTAAAAAATAAAAAAATTGCACAAATTGGAGTTTGAATTTTCATACGTAGAAAGTGAGAAAGGTAAACAACAAGTTCTTCTTGATGGGTTTTTTTACAACGATGGGTTTTTTTTTTTTTAAATTGCACAAAATGGAGTTTGAATTTTCATACGTAGAAAGTGAGAAAGGTAAACAACAAGTTCTTCTTGATGGGTTTTTTTACAACAAGAAGCGCGTGACTAACGAGAAATCTATTTGGAAATGCGTAAGCTATTTTGATAACATTAAGCATTTTGATAACCAAAAGTCGAAGTAGCACGCCATATGAAAAATATAAGAAATTAAAATATAAGAAAATATAAGAACTTTATTACTATAATATTGTTTTTTTTATTTTTTATTTTTTGTAATACACAATAAATTTCGTTATGTTTAATTTATAATTATTTGATTATTTAACTCAATTTATTATTTTATTTAATTATTTAACTCTGATAGCCAGAACAATCGCGCGATTTTCTTGCGATAAATTGCTGGCGATGAATTGCTTACGATGAATTGCTTGCGATGAATTCCTTCGCGATGAATTGTTTGCGATAAACGAGCCTAGAATCTTTTTTTTTATCTTTTAAATCCTGATCTTTACGAAAACCAAAAGTTGGAATCGATGGTTCTGAAGAAAAATAATTGGACTTGCAATAAGGTACCACACAATGTCGAGGCATTATTTAACTTAAAAAATAAAAAAGTTGCACAAATTTGTACACTTCGTTTATATTAAATTTAATTTATCACACTAATTATTAACTATAAAATAAATAACAAATAAATATCACAATATTATTAATAAATATTAAGATATTCCAGCAAGAAATTTTATTTTTTGTCTATATCAAATTTGCACCTAATTTTTTTCACAAAAATAAACTAGGTAAACCAAATAATCGCACAATTTTTTTTATGTAAAATAAATCTACAATTATTAAATTATAATTTACAAAAATAAAATAAAAATATCTTATTATTTACCACAAAATATCAATTTAAAATCATTGTTGTGCTCGCGTCTGTTTATACCGCCATTAAATATGACATTAGCAAATTTTTGACATCTGACTACTTTCGTGGTTTCGATGTATGCGTACATCAGGGCTTTTAGTAGTGTTGGTTTTGGTGGGAGTAATATTTCATAGGAATGTTTAGGAATAATATTTTATAAAAATGTGTGGGCGAAATAAACAGCTATGGTATATTATTGGGTTTTTTCTCAGAGTCGTGTCGTATTTGACGCCCAATAAATATTTCGTTTCGTAACGACTCTAAAATGGTATTCCCAGAGACGTACGAAAGGACAAATTTGTTGCCACGTGAAAACAGAAAAATAAAATTCCCAATAGATGGCTTTGCGGAAAAAAGTCGTTTTTATGTTGGTACCACCAGTTATTTTGACAATCAAAATGCAATGTTTACAATTTATTTAATAATAATAAAAAAGTAATAATATTATTAAAATGTATTTAAAATTTATTTAATAATAATATAATATACTAATTGTGTACAATTTATCGGCTAAATATTGAGTTATAAAAATTTTATTGAGTTATAAAAAAATTTTTTTGCAATATTAATTAGTTTTATTTTATCATATACATTTATTAAACAGTGAATTATTTATAAATGCATAAATACGTAAATTTATTAAATTTAAATTTAAATTCATAAATTTATTAAACAGAGAACTATTTATAAATGCATAAATGTGTTTTCAACTCTCATATTGGAATAAAAAAAATATATATATTTATAAACTATAAATAATTAGGGTTTTATTTATCATTTTGGATCATTTCAATCTTGATTTCCACATTAATATAATATACTAATATATTTCCGCAATTATTCTTATAATAATTGTGGAAATATTTATTGTATTATGGTACAAAAAACACATTTTACTTTACGATTTTCTAGAGTCGTAAGCAAAATTGCTTACGACAAATTTTTTACTTTTTTGACATTTCAAGGCGTTTCGTAACGACTCAGAGAATACTACTTTTTTTCATATGTGTCGTATTTAACGCCATCTTTCGTTAAATATGACTCTCGTAATACCATTTTCTCTAAGGCGTGTCGTTCGAGAGAAAATACGACTGTCAGAATAAGCCCATATATAACATCTCCCCCCTTAAAGCGTTTGCTGTCCCAGAAAAAGGATCTACGACAGGTTTGCTAATAAATTCAATTTTAGTAACATTCCTTCCAGATTTTTTTTTTATATTTTAAAAATAATATTATTGAAACAATAGCTATTAGAATTAGAACCAAGCCCATGCCTAAATAGCTACAGTTCGTTACATTATGTTTATATTCAATATATTTTATTGTTTCTCGATTTTTTACATTTTCTATATGTATTTTTTATAAAGATAATTTATTTAAAATTTTAGTAAAATTTGTATGAGCAATTGGAAGTATATTAGATTATTTGTAAAATTTTGCGTTTTGTTTTTAAATGAATTATCATTTATTTTTATTTTGCAATTGATAAATTTAATTACGTTATTATTTTTTATTACAATATTTTGATCAATACAATTTTGTTTCACTCCTACAATTGGCAAATTTTTTGTAATTACTAAATCGTCAAATATTTTTGTTATTGAAGTTACATTATTTATTTTTAATTCGCAAACATTAGTTTTTTGAAAAATATTTCTTATACAATTATTATTATGAAAAATTAAGTTTTTCTTTAATATAATTTCGTTATTTTTTTAAATATACATTATTATTTTGAATAATTATTTCTTCTATTTCAAAATCTAATTGTTCTTTCTGGTTATTAGGGAATGGAATCACTAGTGCATTATAATATTTTTCTAACGTGAAATTTGGAATACCAATTACTAAAATCAATGAGTTATTTTTGAACAAGATACTATTTGTTATGTATGGTAAAGTAGTAACTGTTATATTATATTTATTAATTTCATCTTCGGACAATAAATCGTGAGCTAAAATATTTAATTTACTCAATTAAATTATGTCAGAAATTTTTTCTAATTGCCTATTTACTAATGTTTTATCTGTTTCGTTTATTATATCGTTAAATCTATCGCGTTGTTTATTTATATCTTCAACTACAGTAATTAGATTTTGAATTAAATTATTATTAATTATAACTTGTTTATTTATTTGATTAGTTGCTTCTATCATATTGTGATCTAAATTATTTAAATGATTGTATATATCTGTTGCATCTTCGTGATCCATATTTCCTGCAATGAATTTAATTGTTGAACCTAAAATATTTATTAATCTACGTTTTTGCCTATTTTTATTTTTTTTAAATATGTGGTATAATAGTATTTAAATTATGTTTTGTTAACAAAATTTCTCTAAATAAAATGTTTAGATTTTCGTTATTTTCATCTAATTCTACGGATGCTATGTTTTCTTCGATTGTGTTTATCAATTGATTGAACTCGTCTAAATTGATTATATACAGCATTTTGGTATATGAATCTACCATCAATTTTTCATCCAATTTGAACACTGAATATTCGTTTTCATTGTTTATTGGTATTATTTCAATTGATTGGCTCAAGACACAAGTTAATTGTATTAGAAATATGAGTGGATGCATCTGAAATGATATAATAATTCGATTTGAAATATTGCTTTTCTTCATTCTTGGTATTGGTATTTTCGTTTTCGTTGTTTATTATTATACCTAATTTTACGCTTGTTAGTAGTATTTATTATATACTCATTATTTTTATTAAAGTTATTTAATTTTTTATATTTAGGCGTGGTTTTCCCTATATTCCTATTACTTACGATATTGTCGATTAATTTATAGTCAGAATTACGATTTTCGTTTAATTTTTCGATACGTTTTTCTTTTTCTACTTGAAATTTGGTCGATAGAGATTTAATGTCATTACGATCATAATTTTTTATAATGAAATCTATTGGTTTTAATTTTGTAGTAGTATGGAGAGTATTATTATAAAATAAGATTCAACAGAATTATGAAGTATACAACGTTCATTATTATAAACTAGTTCTTGCATTTTCCCTAAAAATCTAATTCTTTCTTTCAATATTTTAAAAATGGAAATCCAAGTTCTGTCGTTCAATTTATGTAAAGTAGCATATTTGCTAAATTTATCTATAATGGTGACGTACATGACATTTCTAACAGGAAGGGAACCATATATGTGTACTACATCATTAAATTTATTTGGTGTTTCCGTTACATTGTAAGGAATTTTTATAGGTTGACGATCGTGTTTTGCTAATATACATATTTCGCAATTATTAATATACCTTGTGATTGCTTTTGTCAAATCGGGATAATTGTATTTTTGTTTAGTTAAAAAATGTTTTATTTATTCCGCGGTGATTGCTTTTCAAATGCACCTTGTGATTCTTTAATACGAGTTATCATTTCTTCTTTATCGGTTACGTCAATTAATTTAATGTTTGATTTAAGTAATTTTATATTATTATTATTTGCAAAAAATTTTACATAAATATCCTGAAGAAATAGTTTTATGTCTTCACAATAAATACACCTTACGCCTTTGTATTTTATTATTTTTTTCATGATTTCTAGTAAATTACTATATTCTTCGATTGTGATATGATTTTAAACTTTTTTATGTTTTAGTTTTAATATATATATTTTTCAGTATATATGTATTACCAATTTGTAAATATATTTGGTTTTTATAGAGATTAATAGGTTTTTCTGCAAGTGAAATATAATGGGTATCATCTTCAGTTCCACTATGAATGGTAGCATCAGTAGACGAAACGTCTTCATTATTGTCATTCTGATATTTATTTTGAGATATAATAACGTCATTACTTAATACATTTACATAATCGTCTTCAAACAATGTGGAAATATTAATATCAAGATCCAATGATGATGCTTCATCACTATCACATCGTTCTTGATTCTTTTTATTTTCATCGATTCTAGATAAACCATCGGCAACATAATTTTGTTTGCCTTTTAAATATTCAATATTCAAATCAAATCCGTTTAACCATATTTTCCACCTTTGAAGCTTGCAATTGGCTTCTTTTAACCCATTGAGCCATATTAGGGGTCTATGATCGGTCTTTATTGTAAAATGTCTACCATAAAGATAAGGGCGAAGCTGTTGCGCCGACCAAACGATTGCCACCAATTCTTTTTCAATCGTTGAACAATTTTTTTCGTGTAAAAAAATTATTGTATCGCGTACTATTAGAAGTACGCGATATATACGCGATTGGATGTTTATTTTGTGCTAGTACAGCGCCAATTACAAAATTGGAAGCGTCAGTAGTCAAAACAAAAGGTTTTTCGAAATTAGGATATACCAATATACCCTGCAATAAATAGTTCACCACCCTGTAAGAACAGAACAAGTGAATTCACTATATTACCCCTGATGAATGGAACTGGTGAATTCACTTATGAACTCAATATAGGCTCGGTGAAAAAATTCACCACTTTTATCAATGAACGACCCATATATTTCCCCATATAGTGAAGGAACGAGTTTCATGCACTAGGGAAGGAACGAGTTCCATGCACTAGTGAAGGAACGAGTTCCATGCACTACTGAAGTAAGTAGTGCATGGAACTGGTGTGGTTTTGGTGCATATTCACCTAAAAGCATACCAGTTCCTTGCACTAGTGACATAACTAGTGAATTCATGTAATGAAATAACCAGTGGTGGGATGTTGGTTTAGCGTTTCTACTTCGCTTCGCTTACGATTAGCGATGCGCAAATATCAAAAGTCGGTATGTTAAAAAAATTTCACCACGCTACTTTTCTCGTGGTCATGCAGTACCAATAATAGTATTTCGATATTAATTTCGAATGTCAAAAATATATATTTCATTAATAAAAATATATAAATATTAAAATGTCAATAATAAAAGTAATAAATATACTAATGTGGCTTTCGTTTGGGATTGTTTAAAGTTTTTATCTGAATGCTTCCCAATCGAACATGATAACAAAATCGATTTTGCTATTATTAACTGGAGGGGGTAAAACTTGAAGAAAATCTTAGATTTTTAAACATTGATTTAGATAAAAAAAAATGATTTTATTTTACCTATCGAACATAAAAATTGATCTAGATAAAAAAAACGATTTTTCTGCTCAATCGAAACCGACATTACATTTGTAATTGTAATTGAAGTTATTATTTCTATTAAAATAATATTTCGCTATAGGCAACGTTGATTAAAATACAATCGATAAGTATCGCAAATTACGCCTAGCGAAAAGTGACAAAACATACCAATTTTCGCTAAGTAGCGTTTTCGAAACGCTTCGTTGGCACTAACATCCCACCACTGTGCAATTCATATGTTTTGTTATAAAATAATTTATTTAAATTATTTAAATAAAAATAACATTTCATAAAAAAAATATATAAATAGTATAAACAAATTACTGTGTTGTATTTCTTTTCTTTTTGGTGTTATTGATACTATTGTGGGAGCATTCATAGGTCGTTCATTGATAAAAGTGGTGAATTTTTTCACCGAGCCAATATTGAGTTCATAAGAGAATTCACCAGTTCCATTCATCAGGGGTAATATAGTGAATTTACTGGTTCTGTTCTTACAGGGATATTTTCTTATATTTTGTCCCAATTCGGGTGCTGGAAGATTTGAACAATCTACAAAGTTTTAAAAAGTCCAGATTTAATAAAAACAAAATGTAATAAAAATATTTTTTACCAAAAAGATAGGTTGAAAATAGTTTTAATTTTAAATTTTTCAGTCCTCTTTTCCCAGACCGATCCCAATAAAATTTTATATAAAATTCGTCATTGAATTTCCATGAACTCCTATAGATGTTTTCTAAGAAGTTGACTAAAAAAAAGAAAATTAAACAAAAAATTATAAGTTGCTAGTATTTTTATTTTAACGCATAAAACAGTTTAAAAAGAAATGCAGCAAAATTGCTGCATTTAGTACTGTTGATTTTGTTGCACTTTTTTAAAAATATTTTTGCGCTTTTAATAGTAGTGGTGAACGGCCAAGAAGTTCACCAGTTTTTTCCCTAGTTTTTTCACCTGTACAATAAATGCTGGTTTTTTCAAGATTTGCATTAAATTCTTTAATTAAAAACAACAATTATGAAGTTAATTCTTCGTACGAAGAAGTAAATACTTTGAAATTACGAATACGAAGTAAATACTTTCTCAAGAGGAGACCTGAGAGCCTACCGAGATGACCCTTGGAGCCACTAGTACTGATGACATAGATTCATGTGTTGTCGTTGTTGTGATCGGAGTTGCCATTGTGATTGCTGTTGTTGTTGTTGTAGGTTTTAATTTGTTGATTTTTTCCATGTTGTTCCCACGAGTATCGCGGCATATAGAGTCCACCATAGCAGAGGCCCGATACCGGAGGTCGCCTGGTATCAGGAGTCCACCGTAATACTTATTTTTTTAGGTAACAAAAAAACAATTACAATCTACTCAGATAGTCAAGCGGCTCTTGAGGCACTTGACTCGTCCCAAATCAAATACAAAGCGGTATTAGATTGTTACAACATCCTAACCAAACTAGGAGAAGCCAACAGACGCACAATTTCTTGCACATGTTGTTCATGAAGGTAATTAAAAAGCAGATGAACTAGCAAAGAGGGGGGCCAGTGCAACATTCCAGGGCCCAGAACCAGTCTTGGGTGTATCAAAATGCTTTCTAAATGCTAAAATCAAAAATAAAACAATATCATCCCAAATAGCTGCATGGAACGATAAAGAAGGTATGAGGCACTCGAAACTTTTCATCAAACGACCATCAAAGAAAAGAGCGAAGTAGTTACTGCAGTGCAGCAGGAAAAAAGCCAGAACAATCACTGGCTTCCTCACATGCCATTCAAGGCTAGGAAACACCTACACAATATGGAACTTTACACGATCGAGGAAGATGAAAATGCAGAACATCTACTATGTACTTGTATGGCTCTCCATCAAAGAAGGCTAAACACTATGTCTTAAATCCATCAGAATCATGGTATCTATCTCTGTCGGACCGTTATAGCTTTATCAACAGCATTGGTCTGGCAGATGAGGAACTAAAAGGGTAGTCACAATAAGCCGGATAAGGCTGCAGTGACGAGGCTCTTGTGGCCGACCCTGTATTTAAACCTAACCTTTAAACCTAACCTACTTACATTAAGGTTCTTATTCTTATAATTACATTTAAGTCAAATATTGTTATATTGTTAATTGTATGCCTTCTTTGGTTAAATAAACAAATAAATTAGGGCGTGTGTGAATTGGTTAAAAACCGGTTAAAAATTAAAATTATGACAATAAAATTAAAAATTTTGGAAGTTTTATTCACCACAAGAAGGCGCCGAAATTTTATCTGCTCTGGACCTAGTATAAATTTTGACACTTTAGTTAAATTTGAATTATTTTTGATTGAAATTCAAATTTATAACAAATTTGTATCTGGTAATTTGATTATTTGTGAAAAAAAAAATATTATGGAGCATCAAATTAAAAAAAGGAAAGTGGATAAACCATACGTTACATGTAAGTATTACACTTTAATATACTTTTATATATAAACATACGATACCTCGTTATTTTATGAAATGTATCGCATTGGTCACCTACACAATATGGAACTTTACACGATCGAGGAAGATGAAAATGCAGAACATCTACTATGTACTTGTATGGCTCTCCATCAAAGAAGGCTAAACACTATGTCTTAAATCCATCAGAATCATGGTATCTATCTCTGTCGGACCGTTATAGCTTTATCAACAGCATTGGTCTGGCAGATGAGGAACTAAAAGGGTAGTCACAATAAGCCGGATAAGGCTGCAGTGACGAGGCTCTTGTGGCCGACCCTGTATTTAAACCTAACCTTTAAACCTAACCTACTTACATTAAGGTTCTTATTCTTATAATTACATTTAAGTCAAATATTGTTATATTGTTAATTGTATACCTTCTTTGGTTAAATAAATAAATAAATTAGGGCGTGTGTGAATTGGTTAAAAACCGGTTAAAAATTAAAATTATGACAATAAAATTAAAAATTTTGGAAGTTTTATTCACCACAAGAAGGCGCCGAAATTTTATCTGCTCTGGACCTAGTATAAATTTTGACACTTTAGTTAAATTTGAATTATTTTTGATTGAAATTCAAATTTATAACAAATTTGTATCTGGTAATTTGATTATTTGTGAAAAAAAAAATTATTATGGAGCATCAAATTAAAAAAAGGAAAGTGGATAAACCATACGTTAAATGTAACTATTACACTTTAATATACTTTTATATATAAACATACGATACCTCGTTATTTTATGAAATGTATCGCATTGTTTTATTAGGGAGTTTTGCTGGAAGTAAAAATGGAATTAATTAAATGCCGAATAAAACACAATGAATTGTTTATATCGAAAAATGCAAATCAAAATTAAGAATGGAGGTAAGATATAATTTTAATTTAAAATGGTAATAAAACTTCAAAATTAAATAAATAAATATCTAATTAGAATAGTTGCAGCTTCGAATGAACTTGGAGGGCAAAACTTATATGAATTTCAATTCCAACAACAAGGGAATGGACAACTTAAAAAAAACAAAGTTATTATACCATATTATTTAGTTTATAAAATTTAACTTTTGTTTTCTTGTTTTTATTGCAGAGTTTATCGGTTCTTAATACTGGGGAAGGAGCAGGTTATGATGCTCCTGAAGATAAAACCGAAAAAAATGATTGGCCATTTTATGACGTTTTACATAAATATGCGTCCAATAAGGATAATTACCACCCCCCGTTTTTAATTAGCAGCACTTCGGGTGCAATATCATCTGCAGCTAATATACCACTGATAAATTTTGAAGAGGATAATTTGACAATTGATGTAAGTAATTGTTCAATATCAACCGACATTTACACTTCTGAACCCATAACGCCAATGCCATCAACATCTGGATCTGGTTCAAGTACTAGTAAGAAAACCAAATTAACTGAATTTGAGGCCCACATAATTAAACGGAACAAAAAATTAGGCAGACAAATGAGCGCGTTGATTGGTGTTTTCGGACAAGTGTTAAAGCAAGATTATCCCGAAATTGATGTAAATGCTTTTTTCACAACGTTTGTTGTGAAAAACAAATAAAATGTTATTTTTTATTTGAAATTTTTAATGGTTTTTTTTATCAAATATTTATACGTTTTGCAAAAGTATATTTCTAAAAGATGGGGGCATCATTTTCTTCGTTGTCGTTTGCAATATTTTCTGGATAAGCAGTAATTTCCATTCCAGCATTAAGGATGGCGTTAGCTTCGGCTATAGGATCAAAATCTCCTCCTGATATGCATATATTATGCAGTACGCAAGCAGCAAATACTGTTTTAATGGAATTTGTTATTTTCAATTCCAAAGATTTATTGAAAATATTTCGCCATCTCATTTTTAGTAATCCAAAAGCACACTCAACTACATTCTGGGCCTTACTATGAATAGTATTAAATTTTTTTTGGGAAACATTTGGATTCTTATATGGCGTAATCACTGCTACAGATTTCATAATACATGGATATCCGCTGTCTCCAGGTAAATAATATCCTTCTGGTATATAAGAGCTGCTTTTATATAGTGGACTGTTTTTAAATACTCGCGTATCATGTACTGATCGAGGAAATCCCACACATAAATCTGTAAACATGTGACTACTGTCTACAACTGCCTGGCTGAAAACTCTACAACTGAATGTAGTAAAAACTTTTATAATTAATATATTCGTCATGTTAGTTAATTGGGCACAAAATTCGGATGTGACATCCATCTATAGCACCAATTGCATTTTTAAATATATTTGAATTGGCCCTTCTACAAAATTTCTCTCCAATTTCTTCATATTCTTGTAATGTTGTTGTTCTTATTAACTTCGGCATGTTTACAACAAAATAATCTAAATTTTATGTATAATTGATTTCACGGTGTATCGGATCGCGTTTAAAAATAAGAAAAAAATTATTAAAAAAATTCACTATATAAAATGTGTGATCTGTAGTGGCGCAAACCACCCTGTACCTAAAATTATAAATAATTAAAATTAATAAAATTAAATAATTAAACTGCACTATCATGTGATCGCAGTCTAATACAATATATTAAATTTAGCTGCAATAACTTATAATGATATAACAATTAACAATAAGTTAGTGTTATATTATCATACAGTTAAATTGCCTTAAAGTACGAAAAGTAAGTTATAACAACTCTCATTCTCAGTTGTTGGCTAAGAAATAAGGATAAGAATTAATAAAGAAATAAAACAAGTCTGCTCACCGAAACTAGAGCGCCCACCGTCCGTCGCGGCAGTCGGTGCAGGCATTTACAACAGCCGCTTATTTATTACAGACCGACAGAATAAAATCCAATTTCTTATTGACACCGGAGCTGACTTATCGGTTATTCCAGCTAAAAATAATTCATCTTCTTCTTGTAACATTCATCTTACGGCGGCCAACGGTTCTAGTATCAAAACATTTGGTACACGATTTATTAAACTGGACCTCGGACTACGTCGTAACTTGCTACATGAATTCGTTCTAGCTGACATCGATCGCGCGATTATTGGTGCGGACCTTTTAAAGAAATTTGGACTGATCGTCGACTTAAAAAATAAACGACTTATCGACCCACTAACAGACTTATACGTAAACGCAATTAAAGCAAAAACCGCGACACCTACACCGAAAATTTCAATTCTGGACAACGAATTCGCCAACATCATGAAAGACTTTCCCGAACTGACACAACATCTAGACTATTTCAAACCAGTGCGACATAACGTAGTACATCACATAATCACTAAAGGACATCTACCATCTTCACGTACGCGACGACTCGACATTACGAGACACAACGCGGCGAAGAAGGAGTTTGAATTTATGACAGAGCTCGGTATTTGCGCACTATCTTCTTCACCAGTTTCGTCACCTCTTCACATGGTAAAAAAGAAGGACAGCACTCACTGGAGACCATGTGGCGACTACAGACAACTAAATGCCATCACTGTACCCGATCGTTATCCGACCACACACATCCAGAACTTCGCGATGCAACTTAATGGAAGCAAAATCTTTTCTAAAATCGATTTAGTGCGTGCATTTCATTTAATTCCGGTTGCGAAAGATGACATTTATAAAACAGCCGTCACACATCCAGTAGGTTTATTTGAATTCCTTAGAATGCCGTTTGGACTTCGAAATGCAGCACAAACGTTCCAACGTTTTATGAACGAGGTTTGCAAAAATTTAGATTTCGTGTTCGTCTACATTGACGACATTCTGATTGCATCAAAAAAACCCAAAGAGCACGCAGAACATCTGCGACAACTATTCACACGACTCTCAGAATATGGAATTACAATAAATCCCTCGAAATGTATTTTCGGCGTCGAAAATTTAAATTTTTGAGGACACATAATTACGGTCGATGGCATAATTCCATCTGAAGAAAGAGTTAGAAATATAAAAGAATTTCCAATACCCAATTCGGTAAAATCCACACAACGTTTCCTCGGTATGATAAACTTTTATCACCGATTTTTAAGGAATATTGCTTCAACTCTTGCGCCAATTTATGAACATTTAGCTCACTTCACTAAATCGAAGGCGAAGATTTTAAGTGGTCTGATTCTCTCAACGTACCCTTCGAAAAAGCTAAAGAATCTTTAGCTGACGCGGCTATGCTCGCTTTTCCAATCGAAAATGCCAAATACAGTATCGCTGCAGATGCCTCAGATTTTGCTATTGGTGCAGTGTTGCAGCAATATTCACAAAAATCATGGAAACCTGTAGGATTCTTTTCCCGAAAACTTACCATAGCCGAAAAAAAGTATTCAGCTTTTGAACGCGAATTACTCGCAATACACTCTGCGATAAAACATTTCCGGTACGCCATTGAAGGACGAGACTTTACCGTATTTACTGACCATAAACCACTAATCAACGCAATAACTTCAAAAACAGAACGCAGTCCTCGACAGACTCGACATCTAGACTTCATAGCACAATTTACAACAGACATACAACACATTTCTGGATCGCAAAACGTCGTAGCCGACAGTCTTTCTCGTGTCACAGAAATAACTTCGTCGAAATCCGAATCATGCACTTTAGACAAAATAGCTAAACTACAAGAAACGGATGATGAACTACAAAAACTATTAAATGAACAGAACACATCATCATGGAAACTCGAAAAAATTTCTTTACCAGAATTTAATATATACTGCGAAACATCGACTGAAAAGTTTAGGCCATACATACCACAGCCGTTGCGACGTTCCATTTTCGATCAGTTGCACAATCTAGCTCATCCACGTATTCGTGCAACCAGGAAACTAATTGCAACGCGCTATTTTTGGCCAAAAATAAATGCTGACTCGAATCTTTGGTCCAAGGCTTGTAAACCGTGCCAACAGTCCAAAGTTCATCGTCATACAAAACGAACTTAACACTTTACTGGGAATTCATAGAATTAGAACCACACCGTATCATCCACAGTCAAATGGTCTCGTCGAACGATTTCACCGACAACTCAAAGACAGTTTAAGAGCAAAAAAATATACAATTTTTATACAACTGGACAAGGAAATGGAAAATTAAAATCAACGAGACAAAATCTGTACACGTGAACTTTACGAACAAGAACATAACAAACCCTCCTCGAGTCAACATAAATGGCGCTTTAGTACCACACGAAAACAATGCCAAATACTTAGGTATAACGCTAGATGCTAAACTAAGGTGGAAAGAACATGTCAAAAAGAAAAAGGCTGAATTGGAATGAATTGGCTTTTGGGACGTAAATCAAAACTATCAACACATAACAAAATACTAATTTATAATCAAACGTTAAAACCTGTATGGTCATATGGTAGTCAAATATGGGGGTGTGCTAAACATGTTCACACTCAGAAAATTCAAACTTTTCAAAACAAAGTACTGCGTAATATAGTCAATGCTCCGTGGTATATACGTAATAATGATCTACACCGGGATCTAGGAATCCATAATGTAGCTAGTGTAATAAAAAAGAATGCTGTTAAACATAAAAATAGACTGCAACATCACGTCAACATTGAGGCAGTTAGGTTACTTGATAATCGTAACCAAATAAGAAGGCTGAAAAGAAAAAAACCTCTTGATTTGGCTTATTAGTAATGGATTTTGTTATTATTGCACGATTAATATGATAGATATATGTAGAGCATCGATGGATGACCTACTGATTTAAAAATAGTTTTAAGAATTCAGAAGAAAATTAATGGTTAGTCTCATGACTAGTTTCAATCCACCAAGGGAGGTGTTTTTAGTGGGGGTGGGTCCCACACTACTAAGATGTACGTGCGGGAATCTTAGTGTCTTTAAAGATTTTCACCTTCCTGCACAAAAAAAAAAAAAAAAAAAAAAAATTAATTATAATTTATATAATTTATTTTTTTATTTATTTATAATATTTTATTTAATATAATATTTAATTATTTCATTTAATTCATTTATTTATTATTGTAAAATTTAGTTTTAATATTTAATATTAAACTGTAACGATTTTAAATCTTTACTTCTTTAGCCAACAACTGAGAATGAAAGTTGTTATAAGTTTCTTTTCGTACTTTAAGGCAATTTAACTGTATGATAATATAAC
>CATKHZ010000024.1:0-33313 GCA_949752835.1 Empis stercorea | reverse complement strand
TTTAAATTATGATTTACATGTTTAGAACATAAATTTAGCTGAATTGTTATTCTTAATTCCTCTTTATAAAAATTAACAAATTTTTAAAAAATTGCCAAAAAAGTCAACTAAATTATGTTTTTTGTTAAATATATGTTGAATTATATGTTAAATTATGATTTACATATTTAGAAACATAAATTTAGCTGAAAAAAGTTGTTATTTTTAATTTTTCTTTATAAAAACTAAGAAATTTAAAAAAAAAATTGCCAAAAAAGTCAACTAAATTATGTTTTTTGTTAAATATATGTTGAATTATATGTTAAATTATGATTTACATATTTAGAAACATACATTTAGCTGAATAAAGTTGTTATTCTTAATTCCTCTTTATAAAAATTAACAAATTTTTAAAAAAATGCCAAAAAAGTCAACTAAATTATGTTTTTTTGTTCAATATATGTTGAATTATAAGTTAAATTACGATTTATATGTTTAGAAACATACATTTAGCTGAATAAAGTTGTTATTCTTAATTTTTCTTTATAAAAATTAACAAATTTTTAAAAAATTGCCAAAAAAGTCAACTAAATAATGTTTTTTGTTAAATATATGTTGAATTATATGTTAAATTATGATTTACATGTTTAGAAACATACATTTAGCTGAATAAAGTTGTTATTCTTAATTCCTGTTTATAAAAATTAACAAATTTTTAAAAAAATTGCCAAAAAAGTCAACTAAATAATGTTTTTTGTTAAATATATGTTGAATTATATGTTAAATTATGATAAACATGTTTAGAAACATAAATTTAGCTGAAAAAAGTTGTTATTTTTAACTTTTCTTTATAAAAACTAAGAATTTTTAAAAAATTGCCAAAAAAGTCAACTAAATAATGTTTTTTGTTAAATATATGTTAAATTATGGTTTACATGATTAGAATCATACATTTAGCTGAATAAAGTTGTTATTCTTAATTCCTCTTTATAAAAATTAACAAATTTTTAAAAAAATGCCAAAAAAGTCAACTAAATAATGTTTTTTGTTAAATATATGTTGAATTATATGTTAAATTATGATTTACATGTTTAGAAACATACATTTAGCTGAATAAAGTTGTTATTCTTAATTTTTCTTTATCAAAATTAACAAATTTTTAAAAAAATTGCCAAAAAAGTCAACTAAATAATGTTTTTTGTTAAATATATGTTGATTTATATGTTAAATTATGATTTACATGTTTAGAAACATACATTTAGCTGAATAAAGTTGTTATTCTTAATTCCTCTTTATAAAAATTAACAAATTTTAAAAAAATGCCAAAAAAGTCAACTAAAATATGTTTTTTGTTAAATATATGTTGAATTATATGTTAAATTATGATAAACATGTTTAGAAACATAAATTTAGCTGAAAAAAGTTGTTATTTTTAACTTTTCTTTATAAAAACTAAGAAATTTTTAAAAATTGCCAAAAAAGTCAATTAAATAATGTTTTTTGTTAAATATATGTTGAATTATATGTTAAATTATGGTTTACATGTTTAGAAACATACATTTAGCTGAATAAAGTTGTTATTCTTAATTCCTCTTTATAAAAATTAACAAATTTTTAAAAAAATGCCAAAAAAATCAACTAAATTACGTTTTTTTGTTCAATATATGTTGAATTATAAGTTAAATTACGATTTATATGTTTAGAAACATACATTTAGCTGAATAAAGTTGTTATTCTTAATTTTTCTTTATAAAAATTAACAAATTTTTAAAAAATTGCCAAAAAAGTCAACTAAATAATGTTTTTTTGTTAAATATATCTTGAATTAAATGTTAAATTATGATTTACATGTTTAGAAACATAAATTTAGCTGAATAAAGTTGTTATTCTTAATTCCTCTTTATAAAAATTAAACAAATTTAAAAAAAAATTGCCAAAAAAGTCAAGTAAATAATGTTTTTTGTTAAATATATTTTGAATTATATGTTAAATTATGATAAACATGTTTAGAAACATAAATTTAGCAGAAAAAAGTTGTTATTTTTAATTTTTCTTTATAAAAACTAACAAATTTAAAAAAAAATTACCAAAAAAGTCAACTAAATTATATTTTTTTGTTAAATATATGTTGAATTATAAGTTAAATTATGATAAACATGTTTAGAAACATAAATTTAGCTGAAAAAAGTTGTTATTTTTAACTTTTCTTTATAAAAACTAAGAAATTTTTAAAAATTGCCAAAAAAGTCAATTAAATAATGTTTTTTGTTAAATATATGTTGAATTATATGTTAAATTATGGTTTACATGTTTAGAAACATACATTTAGCTGAATAAAGTTGTTATTCTTCATTCCTCTTTATAAAAATTAACAAATTTTAAAAAAATGCCAAAAAAGTCAACTAAATTATGTTTTTTGTTAAATATATGTTGAATTATATGTTAAATATGATAAACATGTTTAGAAACATACATTTAGCTGAATAAAGTTGTTATTCTTAATTCCTCTTTATAAAAATTAACAAATTTTTAAAAAAATTGCCAAAAAAGTCAACTAAATAATGTTTTTTGTTAAATATATCTTGAATTATATGTTAAATTATGATTTACATGTTTAGAAACATACATTTAGCTGAATAAAGTTGTTATTCTTAATTTCTCTTTATAAAAATTAAACAAATTAAAAAAACATTGCCAAAAAAGTCAACTAAATAATGTTTTTTTTGTTAAATATGTTTAATTTAATTTTTCTTTATAAAAATTAAGAAATTTTCAAAAAATTGCCAAAAAAGTCAACTAAATTATGTTTTTTTGTTAAATATATGTTGAATTATATGTTAAATTATGATAAACATGTTAAGAAACTTAAAGTAGCTGACAAAAGTTGTTATTTTTAATTTTTCTTTATAAAAATTAACAAATTTTTAAAAAAATTGCCAAAAAAGTCAACTAAATAATGTTTTTTGTTAAATATATGTTGAATTATATGTTAAATTATAATTTACATGTTTAGAAACATACATTTAGCTGAATAAAGTTGTTATTCTTAATTCCTCTTTATAAAAATTAACAAATTTTTAAAAAAATTGCCAAAAAAGTCAACTAAATAATGTTTTTTGTTAAATATATGTTGAATTATATGTTAAATTATGATTTACATGTTGAGAAACATACATTTAGCTGAATAAAGTTGTTATTCTTAATTCCTCTTTATAAAAATTAACAAATTTTAAAAAAATGCCAAAAAAGTCAACTAAATTATGTTTTTTGTTAAATATATGTTGAATTATATTTTAAATTATGATAAACATGTTTAGAAACATAAATTTAGTTATTTTTAACTTTTCTTTATAAAAACTAAGAAATTTTTAAAAAATTGCCAAAAAAGTCAACTAAATTATGTTTTTTTGTTAAATATATGTTGAATTATATGTTAAATTATGATAAACATGTTAAGAAACTTAAAGTAGCTGACAAAAGTTGTTATTTTTAATTTTTCTTTATAAAAATTAACAAATTTTTAAAAAAATTGCCAAAAAAGTCAACTAAATAATGTTTTTTGTTAAATATATGTTGAATTATATGTTAAATTATGATTTACATGTTTAAAAACATACATTTAGCTGAATAGAGTTGTTATTCTTAATTCCTCTTTATAAAAATTAACAAATTTTAAAAAAATGCCAAAAAAGTCAACTAAATTATGTTTTTTGTTAAATATATGTTGAATTATATGTTAAATTATGATAGACATGTTTAGAAACATAAATTTAGCTGAAAAAAGTTGTTATTTTAACTTTTCTTTATAAAAACTAAGAAATTTTTAAAAAATTGCCAAAAAAGTCAACTAAATAATGTTTTTTGTTAAATATATGTTGAATTATATGTTAAATTATGGTTTACATGTTTAGAAACATACATTTAGCTGAATAAAGTTGTTATTCTTAATTCCTCTTTATAAAAATTAACAAATTTTTAAAAAAATTGCCAAAAAAGTCAACTAAATAATGTTTTTTGTTAAATATATGTTGAATTATATGTTAAATTATGATTTACATGTTTAGAAACATACATTTAGCTGAATAAAGTTGTTATTCTTCATTCCTCTTTATAAAAATTAACAAATTTTAAAAAAATGCCAAAAAAGTCAACTAAATTATGTTTTTGTTTAAATATATGTTGAATTATATGTTAAATTATGATAAACATGTTTAGAAACATACATTTAGCTGAATAAAGTTGTTATTCTTAATTTCTCTTTATAAAAATTAAACAAATTTAAAAAAAAATTGCCAAAAAAGTCAACTAAATTATGTTTTTTTGTTAAATATGTTTAATTTAATTTTTCTTTATAAAAATTAAGAAATTTTCAAAAAATTGCCAAAAAAGTCAACTAAATTATGTTTTTTTGTTAAATATATGTTGAATTATATGTTAAATTATGATAAACATGTTAAGAAACTTAAAGTAGCTGACAAAAGTTGTTATTTTTAATTTTTCTTTATAAAAATTAACAAATTTTTAAAAAAATTGCCAAAGAAGTCAACTAAATAATGTTTTTTGTTAAATATATGTTGAATTATATGTTAAATTATGATTTACATGTTTAGAAACATACATTTAGCTGAATAAAGTTGTTATTCTTAATTCCTCTTTATAAAAATTAACAAATTTTTAAAAAAATTGCCAAAAAAGTCAACTAAATAATGTTTTTTGTTAAATATATGTTGAATTATATGTTAAATTATGATTTACATGTTTAGAAACATACATTTAGCTGAATAAAGTTGTTATTCTTAATTCCTCTTTATAAAAATTAACAAATTTTAAAAAAATGCCAAAAAAGTCAACTAAATTATGTTTTTTGTTAAATATATGTTGAATTATATGTTAAATTATGATAAACATGTTTAGAAACATAAATTTAGCTGAAAAAGTTGTTATTTTTAACTTTTCTTTATAAAAACTAAGAAATTTTTAAAAAATTGCCAAACAAGTCAACTAAATTATGTTTTTTTGTTAAATATATGTTGAATTATATGTTAAATTATGATAAACATGTTAAGAAACTTAAAATAGCTGACAAAAGTTGTTATTTTTAATTTTTCTTTATAAAAATTAACAAATTTTTAAAAAATTGCCAAAAAAGTCAACTAAATAATGTTTTTTGTTAAATATATGTTGAATTATATGTTAAATTATGATTTACATGTTTAGAAACATACATTTAGCTGAATAAAGTTGTTATTCTTAATTCCTCTTTATAAAAATTAACAAATTTTAAAAAAATGCCAAAAAAGTCAACTAAATTATGTTTTTTGTTAAATATATGTTGAATTATATGTTAAATTATGATAAACATGTTTAGAAACATAAATTTAGCTGAAAAAAGTTGTTATTTTTTACTTTTCTTTATAAAAACTAAGAAATTTTTAAAAAATTGCCAAAAAAGTCAACTAAATAATGTTTTTTGTTAAATATATGTTAAATTATGGTTTACATGTTTAGAATCATACATTTAGCTGAATAAAGTTGTTATTCTTAATTCCTCTTTATAAAAATTAACAAATTTTTAAAAAAATGCCAAAAAAGTCAACTAAATAATGTTTTTTGTTAAATATATGTTGAATTATATGTTAAATTATGATTTACATGTTTAGAAACATACATTAAGCTGAATAAAGTTGTTATTCTTAATTTTTCTTTATAAAAATTAACAAATTTTTAAAAAAATTGCCAAAAAAGTCAACTAAATAATGTTTTTTGTTAAATATATGTTGATTTATATGTTAAATTATGATTTACATGTTTAGAAACATACATTTAGCTGAATAAAGTTGTTATTCTTAATTCCTCTTTATAAAAATTAACAAATTTTAAAAAAATGCCAAAAAAGTCAACTAAATTATGTTTTTTGTTAAATATATGTTGAATTATATGTTAAATTATGATAAACATGTTTAGAAACATAAATTTAGCTGAAAAAAGTTGTTATTTTTAACTTTTCTTTATAAAAACTAAGAAATTTTTAAAAAATTGCCAAAAAAGTCAATTAAATAATGTTTTTTGTTAAATATATGTTGAATTATATGTTAAATTATGGTTTACATGTTTAGAAACATACATTTAGCTGAATAAAGTTGTTATTCTTAATTCCTCTTTATAAAAATTAACAAATTTTTAAAAAAATACCAAAAAAGTCAACTAAATTACGTTTTTTTGTTCAATATATGTTGAATTATAAGTTAAATTACGATTTATATGTTTAGAAACATACATTTAGCTGAATAAAGTTGTTATTCTTAATTTTTCTTTATAAAAATTAACAAATTTTTAAAAAATTGCCCTAAATAATGTTTTTTGTTAAATATATCTTGAATTAAATGTTAAATTATGATTTACATGTTTAGAAACATAAATTTAGCTGAATAAAGTTGTTATTCTTAATTCCTCTTTATAAAAATTAAACAAATTTAAAAAAAAATTGCCAAAAAAGTCAAGTAAATAATGTTTTTGTTAAATATATTTTGAATTATATGTTAAATTATGATAAACATGTTAGAAACATAAATTTAGCAGAAAAAAAGTTGTTATTTTAATTTTTCTTTATAAAACCTAACAAATTTAAAAAAAATTGCCAAAAAAGTCAACTAAATTATATTTTTTTGTTAAATATATGTTGAATTATAAGTTAAATTACGATTTATATGTTTAGAAACATACATTTAGCTGAATAAAGTTGTTATTCTTAATTCCTCTTTATAAAAATTAAAAAATTTTAAAAAATGCCAAAAAAGTCAACTAAATTATGTTTTTTGTTAAATATATCTTGAATTATATGTTAAATTATGATTTACATGGTTAGAAACATAAATTTAGCTGAATAATGTTGTTTTTTCTTAATTCCTCTTATAAAAATTAACAAATTTTAAAAAAATGCCAAAAAAGTCAACTAAATAATGTTTTTTGTTAAATATATGTTGAATTATATGTTAAATTATGATTTACATATTAGAAACTAAATTTAGCTGAAAAAAGTTGTTATTTTTAATTTTTCTTTATAAAAACTAAGAAATTTAAAAAAAAATTGCCAAAAAAGTCAACTAAATTTGTTTTTTGTTAAATATATGTTGAAATATGTTAAATTATGATTTACATGTTTAGCAACATACATTTATCTGAATAAAGTTGTTATTCTTAATTTCTCTTTATAAAAATTGAATAGCTGAATAAAGTGTTATTTTTGGTTTTTCTTTATAAAAATTAAGAAATTTTAAAAAAATTAAAAAAAGTCAACTAAATTATGTTTTTTTGTAAAATTGGTTTAATTTAATTTTTCTTTATAAAAATTAAGAAATTTTTAAAAAAATTGCCAAAAAAGTCAACTAAATTATGTTTTTTTGTTAAATATGTTTAATTTAATTTTTCTTTATAAAAATTAACAAATTTTTAAAAAAATTGCCAAAAAAGTCAACTAAATTATGTTTTTTTGTTAAATATGTTTAATTTAATTTTTCTTTATAAAAATTAAGAAATTTTCAAAAAATTGCCAAAAAAGTCAACTAAATTATGTTTTTTTGTTAAATATATGTTGAATTATATGTTAAATTATGATAAACATGTTAAGAAACTTAAAGTAGCTGACAAAAGTTGTTATTTTTAATTTTTCTTTATAAAATTAACAAATTTTTAAAAAAATTGCCAAAAAAGTCAACTAAATAATGTTTTTTGTTAAATATATGTTGAATTATATGTTAAATTATGATTTACATGTTTAGAAACATACATTTAGCTGAATAAAGTTGTTATTCTTAATTCCTCTTTATAAAAATTAACAAATTTTAAAAAAATTGCCAAAAAAGTCAACTAAATAATGTTTTTTGTTAAATATATGTTGAATTATATGTTAAATTATGATTTACATGTTTAGAAACATACATTTAGCTGAAAAAAGTTGTTAATCTTAATTCCTCTTTATAAAAATTAACAAATTTTAAAAAAATGCCAAAAAAGTCAACTAAATTATGTTTTTTTGTTAAATATGTTTAATTTAATTTTTCTTTATAAAAATTAACAAATTTTTAAAAAAATTGCCAAAAAAGTCAACTAAATTATGTTTTTTTGTTAAATATGTTTAATTTAATTTTTCTTTATAAAAATTAAGAAATTTTCAAAAATTGCCAAAAAAGTCAACTAAATTATGTTTTGTTGTTAAATATATGTTGAATTATATGTTAAATTATGATAAACATGTTAAGAAACTTAAAGTAGCTGACAAAAGTTGTTATTTTTAATTTTTCTTTATAAAAATTAACAAATTTTTAAAAAAATTGCCAAAAAAGTCAACTAAATAATGTTTTTTGTTAAATATATGTTGAATTATATGTTAAATTATGATTTACATGTTTAGAAACATACATTTAGCTGAATAAAGTTGTTATTCTTAATTCCTCTTTATAAAAATTAACAAATTTTTAAAAAAATTGCCAAAAAAGTCAACTAAATAATGTTTTTTGTTAAATATATGTTGAATTATATGTTAAATTATGATTTACATGTTTAGAAACATACATTTAGCTGAAAAAAGTTGTTAATCTTAATTCCTCTTTATAAAAATTAACAAATTTTAAAAAAATTCCAAAAAAGTCAACTAAATTATGTTTTTTGTTAAATATATGTTGAATTATATGTTAAATTATGATAAACATGTTAAGAAACATACATTTAGCTGAATAAAGTTGTTATTCTTAATTTTTCTTTATAAAAATTAACAAATTTTTAAAAAATTGCCAAAAAAGTCAACTAAATAATGTTTTTTGTTAAATATATCTTGAATTATATGTTAAATTATGATTTGTTATTCTTAATTCCTCTTTATAAAAATTAAACAAATTTAAAAAAAAATTGCCAAAAAAGTCAAGTAAATAATGTTTTTGTTAAATATATTTTGAATTATATGTTAAATTATGATAAACATGTTTAGAAACACAAATTTAGCAGAAAAAAGTTGTTATTTTTAATTTTTCTTTATAAAAACTAACAAATTTAAAAAAAATTGCCAAAAAAGTCAACTAAATTATATTTTTTTGTTAAATATATGTTGAATTATAAGTTAAATTACTATTTATATGTTTAGAAACATACATTTAGCTGAATAAAGTTGTTATTCTTAATTCCTCTTTATAAAAATTAACAAATTTTAAAAAAATGCCAAAAAAGTCAACTAAATTGTGTTTTTTGTTAAATATATCTTGAATTATATGTTAAATTATGATTTACATGTTTAGAAACATAAATTTAGCTGAATAAAGTTGTTTTTTTTAATTCCTCTTTATAAAAATTAACAAATTTTTAAAAAATGCCAAAAAAGTCAACTAAATAATGTTTTTTGTTAAATATATGTTGATTTATATGTTAAATTATGATTTACATGTTTAGAAACATACATTTAGCTGAATAAAGTTGTTATTCTTAATTCCTCTTTATAAAAATTAACAAATTTTAAAAAAATGCCAAAAAAGTCAACTAAATTATGTTTTTTGTTAAATATATGTTGAATTATATGTTAAATTATGATAAACATGTTTAGAAACATAAATTTAGCTGAATAAAGTTGTTATTCTTAATTCCTCTTTATAAAAATTAACAAATTTTTAAAAAAATGCCAAAAAAGTCAACTAAATTACGTTTTTTTGTTCAATATATGTTGAATTATAAGTTAAATTACGATTTATATGTTTAGAAACATACATTTAGCTGAATAAAGTTGTTATTCTTAATTTTTCTTTATAAAAATTAACAAATTTTTAAAAAATTGCCAAAAAAGTCAACTAAATAATGTTTTTTGTTAAATATATGTTGAATTATATGTTAAATTATGGTTTACATGTTTAGAAACATACATTTAGCTGAATAAAGTTGTTATTCTTAATTCCTCTTTATAAAAATTAACAAATTTTTAAAAAAATGCCAAAAAAGTCAACTAAATTACGTTTTTTTGTTCAATATATGTTGAATTATAAGTTAAATTACGATTTATATGTTTAGAAACATACATTTAGCTGAATAAAGTTGTTATTCTTAATTTTTCTTTATAAAAATTAACAAATTTTTAAAAAATTGCCAAAAAAGTCAACTAAATAATTGTTGTGTTGTGGTCTGTCTTGTAGGAAATTATATTCACCTTTATATTATGATAATCTTCTTCTGGTTTATAGATGTCTGGCCTGACCTGATCTTCTTCCTATTCTTCTTTTAGTATTTTGCTCAATAAATTTAATCTATTACTTCAATGATATTTATTTGAAATAAAACAAATACTATTTTAAAGTTTACGAGTTCAATTATTATTGGTTTTCTTCACTATAGGCTTAACCTGTTTAGTAGAAGAGTTACAAATTAGAACTCCCCGAAATACCATTTTTTCGCCGTTTATATATTCTAATATTGCTTCTTCAGCAATATTAGAATATTTCAATAAATATAAATAATTAATATTTGTTATTAATTAAAGGTAAAATTGTGTAACAACAGTTCATACAGTAATTATGTTGTCATTGCCCATTTTGCTGATGACGCATTATACTTTATTATTATTATTAGGAAAGCTTATGTGCTTTCATTTATTTACTTTAGGTTTATTTACCTTTTTATTTATGCTACATTTTATACATAATAACTTAAGTGTGTCATTATGGTTTGTATTATTTGTATACAATAATATTTATAATACGATGACGTATTTTATTATTGTTTTGATTTTAACTTTGATATAGTATAATGCACTGCCGATATAATGCATTTTTAGTCAATGACGACATAAATGTATGAATGTTGTCACACAACACCTCCCTCTTCCAAGATAAAAAATATTCATATTTTTTAAGTTAATGGTATTTCGGAGTTTTCCAACATGAATTTCCAAATTTTAGAACATTCTTTATTAAAAACATTATAAAACGTATAACCAATTTTGATCTTAATCTAGTTACATTTTTTATATAATTTTCCATTTTCAAACAATTTGATTTTATATAATTTTTTAAAAAACCAATAGTAATATATAATTTAATATTTAAATAATTTTAATTTTCATAATTTTAATATTTTAAGTATTCAATAATATTTATATAATGTTATTTCCCAATTTTTATTTAATATTTTATACATGATATATTTTTTTTTATAATTTTCCTCAATTTTTCTTTTTATCTAGTTTAACCTAAATCTAGTTTAAAATATTAAATATTTTTTATTAATTTTTTGATTTACAATTAATTTAATCAATTTGATTTTAGGTATACATATTTTTTTCTCATTTTTATATATTTTAATAGAATATATAATAGTTCTAATTTTTATATATGTATTTTAATACAATTTTTATGGTATAATTTAAAATTTTCAATAATATAACTTTGTTGTAAAATTTATGTAATTTGACAATTAACAGTAATAATTTATCTATGTTTTTTTTTTTTATATTATGTATACATTTTATTTTATTTTTATATTATGTATAATAGTATACCTCCCATTTTTTTTTTTTTAAATTAAATTTTCAATTTAATTTTACACAAAAATTTTCTTTTTTTTTTTGCATAAATATTTTATTCTAAATTTAATAGTTTATTTGTTCAAAAAAATTTTTTGTTTTTCATAATAGACTAAAAAAATTTTTTTATTTATTTTATTATCTTCTCTTCTCCAATTACAAAAAAAAACTATTTTGTAAATTTTACCTAATTTTGCCAAAAAAAAATTTTTTTTTTTTTTAAATATGAAGTGTCTCGCAAAAAAAATTCAATTATGCTATTATGTATTTTTGGGATTTAATAATTTTGTAATTGCGTTAATAAAAATCATTCTTTCTGTGGTTTTGGAAGGATAAAGTCGATAATTTGCTATTTTTTTTTTATTATTTTAATTTCTTTTCTCTCCAATTTCGCAAAAAAAATCTTTTTAAGATTTAAAATTTTACCTAATGTGTATTTACATTTTCGTAGTATAAGTTTCTAAAAAATCCTATTCTTCTATCCATTTTGTTTATACCCTTTTTTAGCTTATGCTGTTAGTAAAACTCCTAAATGTATGCTAAATGCTAAAAACTAATTATTAGTAATTTGATTTTCTCTAACCTTTTCCCAAATAATATTTCGCAAAAAAAAACTAATCTAAATTTAGAAAATGTTGAACATTTTATATTATTGTAAAATCATTAGTTTTGATTTTCTTAATTGAAAAATAAACTATTTGAAAATTTTTACTTCTACTTAACGTATGATATATCGCGAAAGATAATTGTTCTATATAATTTGTTTTTTTTTTTTTATTGTATCCTGTTTTTAGGCATATTTACGGAAGTATTTATAGTTCCGTTGTTTTATAACCGAGAACGTACGTACATTGATATCTTGTATAATTCTTTCATTATTTTCTAAATATTTTTCAAAACATTGCAATGTTTTGGTTTGCAATAATTGTCCTTGTATATTCTCTACTAGTCTATTACCAATAACCACATTTGCATATACATGAGCCGGTATTTCATGTTCGTTAAAAATTTTATTGGTTTGACCTTCAATTTTCTTATTATTTACTGATTTTAAATTACTGATTTCAATTAGATTATTTTCATTATTATTAACTTTGTTTAATTCAACATAATAATTTACTTTATTATCTTTAAATACTTCAAATTCCTCATTACGAACTTCATTTTTTACTTCTTTAATTTCTTCAATATTATTTTTATCTTCTTTATAAACTTCAATTTTATTGGCTTCATTTTCAATTTTTTCTTCTTTAAACAAATCCTTAATTCCTAATTTCATTTCTTCTAATTTTGTATCAGTAACATGATCAGTAAAACTTTTGATTGTATTAATTACATAAATTTTTTCATTTCGTCCTTTATTTAATAATTCTCCTTTTTCTTCTATAATTTTCTCCGCTCTTTTAATTATTTCTTTATTTTCTTCATTTAATTTTCCATTTTTCCCTTGGAAATTCTCAAGATCCGCAGCACTGTTGTCTGCTCCTGATGAATTTTCCTTGGCTATGATTTTATTTTTTAAAATTGGTTTTATCTCCTGCCCTTGAAAAAGTACAAGATCCGCTGCTCTGTGGTCAGCTCTTGATTTTTCTGGTTGTGAGTATCCACCAACTTCAAACTCCTCATTACTTCTATTATCCTTCTGTCCCTTTTCAAAAATTTTTCTTTTTTCTAATTTTTCAAAAAATACGCTTTCTTTAAATTCGATATTTCTCTTTACTTCACTGTTATCTACTTTTTCAAAACTATTAATTTCTTTAGTTTTATTATTTCTCTCCATTTTTCGTAACTTAATTTCTTCGAGTTCTGTATATATTTCTGTATTATTTCTAAAAGTCGTATTACTCTGATTACTTAAGGGAATTGAAACTTCATTTTGGTTATATGTCATTATGGGAAAATCCAAAGTCCTATAATCCTTTTTCAAAAAATTTATTTGAGCTCCAGTATCTACTAAAAATTTTACTTGTTCATCGCTGGTGATGTCCAATGGCATAGCTACTAGGGGCTCGTACCAACGATTTATCATTGATACACCCTCCTTCGTAAAACTACGGGATGAAAATTGGGTTTTTAATTCATCCCTCTTTCGTTTCCCTGATTAGCTTGATAGTTTTGACGTGCTGGACATGTTAATTCTGTATGTCCTTCTCTTTGACACCAGTTGCAATTTGCTAACCTAAATGAACTGACTCTGTGTGTTGTTACCTCTTCACGTGCCTTTTCCTTATTAAATGGACAGTTAGTTGCAATGTGTCCCGTATTTTTACATAAATAACACTCCATACGAGCCCAATTATTTTCTCTTTGTATGTTATTAGTTGGTGGCGCGCCTGTTTTGCGAGGTGCCCTACAATCCTTGCTGTAATGGCCCATCCTACCACAATTGAAACAAGTTACTCTTTGTCCATTGTTATTGTTTGGCACGTAAGAGCTATTTACTGGCCTAGCTGCTGTTACCGGTACTCTCATTCCTTGCGGTGCTTGCTGCATATTTTGTTGCCTAAATAATCTATTATTGTCTCTATTGGAACTGAGTTTTAGTTCTTTTATCATTTCCAAAAGTTGCTTTGTGGTGTCATTCATTGCCGTTGATTTTTCCGCTCGTTGTGGGCCCAACAATTCCAAGGATTCCCTAGCAAATCGTATTGCTTTTGTAAGGGTTTCTTCAATATTAGCACAATTTTGGGAAATTATGTAATGTTTAATGGATTCCGATCGCAAACCTCTAATAAATGTTTTCCTAGCCGTTTCTTCGGCATCCTGTACTATTCCTTGAAACCCATTAGGAAATTTATGCCTGGCGGCCATTTTGAAGCATCCTAATTTCCGTTCTACACGATCTCCAAATTGTTCCACAGATTCATCAGGAATCTGTACACATTCCTCAATTTCTCGCCTTAATTGTGTTAAATCCTTGTAAGGAATAAATGCGTTTTCCAAAATTGCTTTGAAATCTCTAAAGCTACTAACTGCTCGCTCCTGAAAAATGTCCGCGGCTCTGCCTTTTAATTTTCCTCGAATTATTTGATTTAATACCGCGGCCCGGTCGCATTCATCTGTTCTGAAGTATGCGTCATGTGCGAGCGCAACAAAAATTTTGTAAATCCAGTATCATACGATCTCCTTCTCCGCAGAATGTTGGAATGCCCTGAAAAAATGTTTTATATGTTTTTTCTAGGGGCATTGTTGCGTTCATTGGAGCTGTCATGCCGAAATCGTATGTATTATCCTTGTTTAAAAAAGTTGTTGATCTCCTATTATTTTTGTGTCCTGATCCGTTGTTTGGTGGCATTAAATCCTCGTATAATCCGTTAGGTATTTGTAAGCCGCTATTGGTGCGTGGAATTGCTCCCTGCATACATAATCTGTTTGTATCCATTTCCAATTTGTCAAAATTTTTATTAATATTAAGTAATGTTTCGTTTCTTTCCTTATTTAAATTAATTTTTTCTACTGGTATGCCTCCTACGGCACCTTCTTCTTCGCCCTCGCTGCTAGTACTTTCAGTATTTTCTCTGATATTACTTGAATGTATGCTTAAATTAATTCCGTCTAAATTAATTTCTGTTTCCGCCCCGCTTTCGTCTGAATTTTCCGGCGCAAAAGTTACCGACCGCCGTCGTTTTGTTAAATTATTTGAATTACCCTGTGGTGTGGATTTTATCAGTGATAATTCCGCAAAATTAAGGTTTTCCGGTAAAATAGTAGAATCCTCTAGTATTTTCTTCTGTCCGCGAGTAGTTGGTGCCATGTGTTAAATGGTACCAAAAATTAAGTAAAAGGTACTAAAAGAAAACTCCCTTTTTCCCTACGCCTATGGCTAAAAATTATTGTAAATTAACTTTACTCTCAAAACAAATAGTTATACAGTAGCATACATATACACCAATACAACAATTAAAAATTATTGTAAATTAAATTTACTCTCAAAACAAATAGTTATACAGTAGCATACATATACACCAATACAACAATTAAAAATTATTGTAAATTAAATTTACTCTCAAAACAAACAGTTATACAGTAGCATACATATACACCAATACAACACAAAACAATTTTCTCATATATTATTTATGCATATAGCATATCCGCAAAAGCTTTAAAGACTCTTTTTTGTGTTGCATTTATTTTATGTAGCTTAAAAAAAAAAGGTGTATCCCTAACCTAACTAAGTATTGTATTTATGCAGCAAGGTGTATTTGTAACTATGTGAGAAGAACGAGAAATTTTGATTTTAAGTAAAGCTTAAATTTTCTTTTATTAGTGAGCAACAATAAAGAATTTTCTAACAGAAAAAAAATGTATGATTTTATGTATTTTTGTATAATAGCAATAATTGTTTTTTTTTCTTATATATATCGTTTAAAGAGAAGAGCGAAACAAATTGGATGAGAAAGAAAGAAAAAAAATGTTTGGATGTATTAGTCCATATGTGATAATTGAACAAATTCTCCTAACAACAAAAATTTTATGCTTTTTTCTTTATATATATTTTATTTTTATTTCATATTAATATTTTAAGACATTTTCAATTTTTATTTTTAAAAGAAAATTTTAATATTAATCCTCATATCTCCTAAATATTATAACATTCCCTCTCTCTATTATTATATTAATATTTTCCTCTAATATTATTATTAAGAAATATTGCGAGTAATAACTAGAGATACTTAACATAATTATTTTTATAATTTTGCGTAAAATTCTATATTATATATTACTATCTAATTTAAATAATTTGCTTTTTGTTTCTTTATTATTATTTTTTTTTATGAATTATTATGTGCTTCTTCCGCTACTTTACAAATATTTGAAAAAATTTTCTCGAATTTTTTCTTTTCCGCTTTTTTCTTCCGCTGTTCCGATCTCTGCTTCCTTTTTAATTCCTTAATTTTGTTGTTAAAAATTTCTTCCTGCTCTTGACTGCATCCCAATCGCAGTATCCGGTGTAATTCCTTTATCTCCTCTCTTCGTTGTGCCGCTTCTCCTCCTCTTTTTCTTATTATCTCCTCCTGTGGTATTTTTTGTTTTGCCGGCGGCCGCAATGCTTGTCTTCTTTTATACTCTTCCAAAGTAATTGGCTTTGGTCCCGCTGTTGGTTCTTTTCTGATTTTGTCCTTTATTTTTTCCAACGTTGACATTACACGTAAAAAAATTTTATTATATTTTTTTTTTTCAAAACAGTGAGGCCAAGCCCGTTCACTATATCCTCAGGCAGTGCCTGTTGAGGGTTTTGAAAAGAAAAAAAAAATTTTTTTTTTATTAGTATTTGTACATGTAGACCCAGTCTCTTTTTTTTTGAAGAGTACTCCAAAAATTGGTCACGGCACCAATGTTGTGTTGTGGTCTGTCTTGTAGGAAATTATATTCACCTTTATATTATGATAATCTTCTTCTGGTTTATAGATGTCTGGCCTGACCTGATCTTCTTCCTATTCTTCTTTTAGTATTTTGCTCAATAAATTTAATCTATTACTTCAATGATATTTATTTGAAATAAAACAAATACTATTTTAAAGTTTACGAGTTCAATTATTATTGGTTTTCTTCACTATAGGCTTAACCTGTTTAGTAGAAGAGTTACAAATTAGAACTCCCCGAAATACCATTTTTTCGCCGTTTATATATTCTAATATTGCTTCTTCAGCAATATTAGAATATTTCAATAAATATAAATAATTAATATTTGTTATTAATTAAAGGTAAAATTGTGTAACAACAGTTCATACAGTAATTATGTTGTCATTGCCCATTTTGCTGATGACGCATTATACTTTATTATTATTATTAGGAAAGCTTATGTGCTTTCATTTATTTACTTTAGGTTTATTTACCTTTTTATTTATGCTACATTTTATACATAATAACTTAAGTGTGTCATTATGGTTTGTATTATTTGTATACAATAATATTTATAATACGATGACGTATTTTATTATTGTTTTGATTTTAACTTTGATATAGTATAATGCACTGCCGATATAATGCATTTTTAGTCAATGACGACATAAATGTATGAATGTTGTCACACAACATAATGTTTTTTGTTAAATATATCTTGAATTATATGTTAAATTATGATTTACATGTTTAGAAACATAAATTTAGCTGAATAAAGTTGTTATTCTTAATTCCTCTTTATAAAAATTAAACAAATTTAAAAAAAATTGCCAAAAAAGTCAAGTAAATAATGTTTTTGTTAAATATATTTTGAATTATATGTTAAATTATGATAAACATGTTTAGAAACATAAATTTAGCAGAAAAAAGTTGTTATTTTTAATTTTTCTTTATAAAAACTAACAAA
Source organism: Empis stercorea (assembly GCA_949752835.1). Classification (NCBI taxonomy): domain Eukaryota; kingdom Metazoa; phylum Arthropoda; class Insecta; order Diptera; family Empididae; genus Empis; species Empis stercorea. The sequence goes on along the minus strand of CATKHZ010000024.1, from coordinate 15,467 downwards.
TTTAAAAAAAAATTGCCAAAAAAGTCAACTAAATTATATTTTTTTGTTAAATATATGTTGAATTATAAGTTAAATTACTATTTATATGTTTAGAAACATACATTTAGCTGAATAAAGTTGTTATTCTTAATTCCTCTTTATAAAAATTAACAAATTTTAAAAAAATGCCAAAAAAGTCAACTAAATTGTGTTTTTTGTTAAATATATCTTGAATTATATGTTAAATTATGATTTACATGTTTAGAAACATAAATTTAGCTGAATAAAGTTGTTTTTTTTAATTCCTCTTTATAAAAATTAACAAATTAAAAAAAAAATGCCAAAAAAGTCAACTAAATAATGTTTTTTGTTAAATATATGTTGATTTATATGTTAAATTATGATTTACATGTTTAGAAACATACATTTAGCTGAATAAAGTTGTTATTCTTAATTCCTCTTTATAAAAATTAACAAATTTTAAAAAAATGCCAAAAAAGTCAACTAAATTATGTTTTTTGTTAAATATATGTTGAATTATATGTTAAATTATGATAAACATGTTTAGAAACATAAATTTAGCTGAATAAAGTTGTTATTCTTAATTCCTCTTTATAAAAATTAACAAATTTTTAAAAAAATGCCAAAAAAGTCAACTAAATTACGTTTTTTTGTTCAATATATGTTGAATTATAAGTTAAATTACGATTTATATGTTTAGAAACATACATTTAGCTGAATAAAGTTGTTATTCTTAATTTTTCTTTATAAAAATTAACAAATTTTTAAAAAATTGCCAAAAAAGTCAACTAAATAATGTTTTTTGTTAAATATATGTTGAATTATATGTTAAATTATGGTTTACATGTTTAGAAACATACATTTAGCTGAATAAAGTTGTTATTCTTAATTCCTCTTTATAAAAATTAACAAATTTTTAAAAAAATGCCAAAAAAGTCAACTAAATTACGTTTTTTTGTTCAATATATGTTGAATTATAAGTTAAATTACGATTTATATGTTTAGAAACATACATTTAGCTGAATAAAGTTGTTATTCTTAATTTTTCTTTATAAAAATTAACAAATTTTTAAAAAATTGCCAAAAAAGTCAACTAAATAATTGTTGTGTTGTGGTCTGTCTTGTAGGAAATTATATTCACCTTTATATTATGATAATCTTCTTCTGGTTTATAGATGTCTGGCCTGACCTGATCTTCTTCCTATTCTTCTTTTAGTATTTTGCTCAATAAATTTAATCTATTACTTCAATGATATTTATTTGAAATAAAACAAATACTATTTTAAAGTTTACGAGTTCAATTATTATTGGTTTTCTTCACTATAGGCTTAACCTGTTTAGTAGAAGAGTTACAAATTAGAACTCCCCGAAATACCATTTTTTCGCCGTTTATATATTCTAATATTGCTTCTTCAGCAATATTAGAATATTTCAATAAATATAAATAATTAATATTTGTTATTAATTAAAGGTAAAATTGTGTAACAACAGTTCATACAGTAATTATGTTGTCATTGCCCATTTTGCTGATGACGCATTATACTTTATTATTATTATTAGGAAAGCTTATGTGCTTTCATTTATTTACTTTAGGTTTATTTACCTTTTTATTTATGCTACATTTTATACATAATAACTTAAGTGTGTCATTATGGTTTGTATTATTTGTATACAATAATATTTATAATACGATGACGTATTTTATTATTGTTTTGATTTTAACTTTGATATAGTATAATGCACTGCCGATGTAATGCATTTTTAGTCAATGACGACATAAATGTATGAATGTTGTCACACAACATAATGTTTTTTGTTAAATATATCTTGAATTATATGTTAAATTATGATTTACATGTTTAGAAACATAAATTTAGCTGAATAAAGTTGTTATTCTTAATTCCTCTTTATAAAAATTAAACAAATTTAAAAAAAATTGCCAAAAAAGTCAAGTAAATAATGTTTTTGTTAAATATATTTTGAATTATATGTTAAATTATGATAAACATATTTAGAAACATAAATTTAGCAGAAAAAAGTTGTTATTTTTAATTTTTCTTTATAAAAACTAACAAATTTAAAAAAAAATTGCCAAAAAAGTCAACTAAATTATATTTTTTGTTAAATATATGTTGAATTATAAGTTAAATTACGATTTATATGTTTAGAAACATACATTTAGCTGAATAAAGTTGTTATTCTTAATTCCTCTTTATAAAAATTAACAAATTTTAAAAAAATGCCAAAAAGGTCAACTAAATTATGTTTTTTGTTAAATATATCTTGAATTATATGTTAAATTATGATTTACATGTTTAGAAACATAAATTTAGCTGAATAAAGTTGTTTTTCTTAATTCCTCTTTATAAAAATTAACAAATTTTTAAAAAATGCCAAAAAAGTCAACTAAATAATGTTTTTTGTTAAATATATGTTGAATTATATGTTAAATTATGATTTACATATTTAGAAACATAAATTTAGCTGAAAAAAGTTGTTATTTTTAATTTTTCTTTATAAAAACTAAGAAATTTAAAAAAAATTGCCAAAAAAGTCAACTAAATTATGTTTTTTGTTAAATATATGTTGAATTATATGTTAAATTATGATTTACATGTTTAGAAACATACATTTAGCTGAATAAAGTTGTTATTCTTAATTTCTCTTTATAAAAATTGAATAGCTGAATAAAGTTGTTATTTTTGGTTTTTCTTTATAAAAATTAAGATATTTTTAAAAAAGTCAACTAAATTATGTTTTTTTGTAAAATTGGTTTAATTTAATTTTTCTTTATAAAAATTAAGAAATTTTTAAAAAAATTGCCAAAAAAGTCAACTAAATTATGTTTTTTTGTTAAATATGTTTAATTAAATTTTTCTTTATAAAAATTAACAAATTTTAAAAAATTGCCAAAAAAGTCAACTAAATTATGTTTTTTTGTTAAATATGTTTAATTTAATTTTTCTTTATAAAAATTAAGAAATTTTCAAAAAATTGCCAAAAAAGTCAACTAAATTATGTTTTTTTGTTAAATATATGTTGAATTATATGTTAAATTATGATAATAAACATGTTAAGAAACTTAAAGTAGCTGACAAAAGTTGTTATTTTTAATTTTTCTTTATAAAAATTAACAAATTTTTAAAAAAATTGCCAAAAAAGTCAACTAAATAATGTTTTTTGTTAAATATATGTTGAATTATATGTTAAATTATGATTTACATGTTTAGAAACATACATTTAGCTGAATAAAGTTGTTATTCTTAATTCCTCTTTATAAAAATTAACAAATTTTTAAAAAAATTGCCAAAAAAGTCAACTAAATAATGTTTTTTGTTAAATATATGTTGAATTATATGTTAAATTATGATTTACATGTTTAGAAACATACATTTAGCTGAATAAAGTTGTTATTCTTAATTCCTCTTTATAAAAACTAACAAATTTTAAAAAAATGCCAAAAAAGTCAACTAAATTATGTTTTTTGTTAAATATATGTTGAATTATATGTTAAATTATGATAAACATGTTTAGAAACATAAGTTTAGCTGAAAAAAGTTGTTATTTTTAACTTTTCTTTATAAAAACTAAGAAATTTTTAAAAAATTGCCAAAAAAGTCAACTAAATAATGTTTTTTGTTAAATATATGTTGAATTATATGTTAAATTATGGTTTACATGTTTAGAAACATACATTTAGCTGAATAAAGTTGTTATTCTTAATTCCTCTTTATAAAAATTAACAAATTTTTAAAAAAATGCCAAAAAAGTCAACTAAATTACGTTTTTTTGTTCAATATATGTTGAATTATAAGTTAAATTACGATTTATATGTTTAGAAACATACATTTAGCTGAATAAAGTTGTTATTCTTAATTCCTCTTTATAAAAATTAACAAATTTTTAAAAAAAATGCCAAAAAAGTCAACTAAATGATGTTTTTTGTTAAATATATGTTGAATTATATGTTAAATTATGATTTACATATTTAGAAACATAAATTTAGCTGAAAAAAGTTGTTATTTTTAATTTTTCTTTATAAAAACTAAGAAATTTAAAAAAAAATTGCCAAAAAAGTCAACTAAATTATGTTTTTTGTTAAATATATGTTGAATTATATGTTAAATTATGATTTACATGTTTAGAAACATACATTTAGCTGAATAAAGTTGTTATTCTTAATTTCTCTTTATAAAAATTGAATAGCTGAATAAAGTTGTTATTTTTGGTTTTTCTTTATAAAAATTAAGAAATTTTTAAAAAAAGTCAACTAAATTATGTTTTTTTGTAAAATTGGTTTAATTTAATTTTTCTTTATAAAAATTAAGAAATTTTTAAAAAAATTGCCAAAAAAGTCAACTAAATTATGTTTTTTTGTTAAATATGTTTAATTTAATTTTTCTTTATAAAAATTAACAAATTTTTAAAAAAATTGCCAAAAAAGTCAACTAAATTATGTTTTTTTGTTAAATATGTTTAATTTAATTTTTCTTTATAAAAATTAAGAAATTTTCAAAAAATTGCCAAAAAAGTCAACTAAATTATGTTTTTTTGTTAAATATATGTTGAATTATATGTTAAATTATGATAAACATGTTAAGAAACTTAAAGTAGCTGACAAAAGTTGTTATTTTTAATTTTTCTTTATAAAAATTAACAAATTTTTAAAAAAATTGCCAAAAAAGTCAACTAAATAATGTTTTTTGTTAAATATATGTTGAATTATATGTTAAATTATGATTTACATGTTTAGAAACATACATTTAGCTGAATAAAATTGTTATTCTTAATTCCTCTTTATAAAAATTAACAAATTTTTAAAAAAATTGCCAAAAAAGTCAACTAAATAATGTTTTTTGTTATATGTTGAATTATATGTTAAATTATGATTTACATGTTTAGAAACATACATTTAGCTGAATAAAGTTGTTATTCTTAATTCCTCTTTATAAAAACTAACAAATTTTAAAAAAATGCCAAAAAAGTCAACTAAATTATGTTTTTTGTTAAATATATGTTGAATTATATGTTAAATTATGATAAACATGTTTATAAACATAAATTTAGCTGAAAAAAGTTGTTATTTTTAACTTTTCTTTATAAAAACTAAGAAATTTTTAAAAAATTGCCAAAAAAGTCAACTAAATAATGTTTTTTGTTAAATATATGTTGAATTATATGTTAAATTATGGTTTACATGTTTAGAAACATACATTTAGCTGAATAAAGTTGTTATTCTTAATTCCTCTTTATAAAAATTAACAAATTTTTAAAAAAATGCCAAAAAAGTCAACTAAATTACGTTTTTTTGTTCAATATATGTTGAATTATAAGTTAAATTACGATTTATATGTTTAGAAACATACATTTAGCTGAATAAAGTTGTTATTCATAATTTTTCTTTATAAAAATTAACAAATTTTTAAAAAATTGCCAAAAAAGTCAACTAAATAATGTTTTTTGTTAAATATATCTTGAATTATATGTTATATTATGATTTACATGTTTAGAAACATAAATTTAGCTGAATAAAGTTGTTATTCTTAATTCCTCTTAATAAAAATTAACAAATTTTTAAAAAAATGCCAAAAAAAGTCAACTAAATAATGTTTTTTGTTAAATATATGTTGAATTATATGTTAAATTATGATTTACATATTTAGAAACATAAATTTAGCTGAAAAAAGTTGTTATTTTTAATTTTTCTTTATAAAAACTAAGAAATTTAAAAAAAAATTGCCAAAAAAGTCAACTAAATTATGTTTTTTGTTAAATATATGTTAAATTATGATTTACATGTTTAGAAACATACATTTAGCTGAATAAAGTTGTTATTCTTAATTCCTCTTTATAAAAATTAACAAATTTTTAAAAAAATGCCAAAAAAGTCAACTAAATTACGTTTTTTTGTTCAATATATGTTGAATTATAAGTTAAATTACGATTTATATGTTTAGAAACATACATTTAGCTGAATAAAGTTGTTATTCTTAATTTTTCTTTATAAAAATTAACAAATTTTTAAAAAATTGCCAAAAAAGTCAACTAAATAATGTTTTTTGTTAAATATATCTTGAATTATATGTTAAATTATGATTTACATGTTTAGAAACATAAATTTAGCTGAATAAAGTTGTTATTCTTAATTCCTCTTTATAAAAATTAACAAATTTTTAAAAAAATGCCAAAAAAGTCAACTAAATAATTTTTTTTTGTTAAATATATGTTGAATTATATGTTAAATTATGATTTACATGTTTAGAAACATACATTTAGCTGAATAAAGTTGTTATTCTTAATTTCTCTTTATAAAAATTAAACAAATTTAAAAAAAAATTGCCAAAAAAGTCAAGTAAATAATGTTTTTGTTAAATATATTTTGAATTATATGTTAAATTATGATAAACATGTTTAGAAACATAAATTTAGCAGAAAAAAGTTGTTATTTTTAATTTTTCTTTATAAAAACTAACAAATTTTAAAAAAAATTGCCAAAAAAGTCAACTAAATTATATTTTTTTGTTAAATATATGTTGAATTATAAGTTAAATTACGATTTATATGTTTAGAAACATACATTTAGCTGAATAAAGTTGTTATTCTTAAGTTTTCTTTATAAAAATTAACAAATTTTTAAAAAATTGCCAAAAAAGTCAACTAAATAATGTTTTTTGTTAAATATATGTTAAATTATATGTTAAATTATGATTTACAGGTTTAGAAACATACATTTAGCTGAATAAAGTTTTTATACTTAATTCCTCTTTATAAAAATTAACAAATTTTTACAAAAATGCCAAAAAAGTCAACTAAATAATGTTTTTTGTTAAATATATGTTGAATTATATGTTAAATTATGATTTACATGTTTAGAAACATACATTTAGCTGAATAAAGTTGTTATTCTTAATTTCTCTTTATAAAAATTAAACAAATTTAAAAAAAAATTGCCAAAAAAGTCAAGTAAATAATGTTTTTGTTAAATATATTTTGAATTATATGGTAAATTATGATAAACATGTTTAGAAACATAAATTTAGCAGAAAAAAGTAGTTATTTTTAATTTTCCTTATAAAAACTAACAAATTTAAAAAAAAATTGCCAAAAAAGTCAACTAAATTATATTTTTTTGTTAAATATATGTTGAATTATAAGTTAAATTACGATTTATATGTTTAGAAACATACATTTAGCTGAATAAAGTTGTTATTCTTAATTTTTCTTTATAAAAATTAACAAATTTTTAAAAAATTGCCAAAAAAGTCAACTAAATAATGTTTTTTGTTAAATATATCTTGAATTATATGTTAAATTATGATTTACATGTTTAGAAACATAAATTTAGCTGAATAAAGTTGTTATTCTTAATTCCTCTTTATAAAAATTAACAAATTTTTAAAAAAATGCCAAAAAAGTCAACTAAATAATGTTTTTTGTTAAATATATGTTGAATTATATGTTAAATTATGATTTACATGTTTAGAAACATACATTTAGCTGAATAAAGTTGTTATTCTTAATTTCTCTTTATAAAAATTAAACAAATTTAAAAAAAAATTGCCAAAAAAGTCAAGTAAATAATGTTTTTGTTAAATATATTTTGAATTATATGTTAAATTATGATAAACATGTTTAGAAACATAAATTTAGCAGAAAAAAGTTGTTATTTTTAATTTTTCTTTATAAAAACTAACAAATTTAAAAAAAAATTGCCAAAAAAGTCAACTAAATTATATTTTTTTGTTAAATATATGTTGAATTATAAGTTAAATTACGATTTATATGTTTAGAAACATACATTTAGCTGAATAAAGTTGTTATTCTTATTTTTTCTTTATAAAAATTAACAAATTTTTAAAAAATTGACAAAAAAGTCAACTAAATAATGTTTTTTGTTAAATATATGTTAAATTATATGTTAAATTATGATTTACAGGTTTAGAAACATACATTTAGCTGAATAAAGTTTTTATACTTAATTCCTCTTTATAAAAATTAACAAATTTTTAAAAAAATGCCAAAAAAGTCAACTAAATGATGTTTTTTGTTAAATATATGTTGAATTATATGTTAAATTATGATTTACATATTTAAAAACATAAATTTAGCTGAAAAAAGTTGTTATTTTTAATTTTTCTTTATAAAAACTAAGAAATTTAAAAAAAAATTGCCAAAAAAGTCAACTAAATTATGTTTTCTGTTAAATATATGTTGAATTATGTGTTATATTATGATAAACATGTTTGGAAATATAAATTTGGCTGTTATTTTTAATTTTTCTTTATAAACATTAAGAAATTGTTAAAAAATTGGCAAAAAAAGTAAAATAAATTATGTTTTTTTGTTAAATGTATGTGGAATTATATGTTAAATTATGATTAACATGTTTAAAAACATAAATTTAGCTGAAAAAAATCGTTATTTTTAATTTTTCTTTATAAAAATTAAGAAATTTTTAAAAAATTGCCAAAAAAGTCAACTAAATTATGTTTTTTGTTAAATGTATGTTGAATTATATGTTAAATTATGATTAGCATGTTTAGAAACATAAATTTAGTCTTATTTTTAATTTTTCTTTATAAAAATTAAGAAATTGTTAAAAAATTGGCAAAAAAAGTCAACTAAATTATTTTTTTTGTTAAATGTATGTTTAATTATATGTTAAATTATGACTAATATGTTTAGAAATATAAATTTAGCTGTTATTTTTAATTTTTCTTTATAAAAATTAAGACATTTTTAAAAAAATTGTCAAAAAAGTACACTAAATTATGTTTTTTTGTTAAATATATGTGGAATTATATGTTGAATTATTATAAACATGTCAAGAAACATAAATTTAGCTGAAAAAAGTTGTTATTTTTAATTTTTCTTTATAAAAATTAAGAAATTTTTAAAAAATTGGCATAAAAAGTCAACTAAAGTATTTTTTTGTTAAATGTATGTTTAATTATATGTTAAATTATGACTAATATGCTTAGAAATATAAATTTAGCTGTTATTTTTAATTTTTCTTTATAAAAAATTAAGAAATTGTTAAAAAATTGGCAACTAATTGTTAAAAAAAGTCAACTGAATTATGTTTTTTTTGTTAAATGTATGTTGAATTATATGTTAAATTATTACTAACATGTTTAGAAACATAAATTTAGCTGAATAAAGTCGTTATTTTTAATTTTTATTTATAAAAATTAAGAAATTTTTAAAAAATTGCCAAAAAAGTCAACTAAATTATGTTTTTTGTTAAATATATGTTGAATTATATGTTAAATTATATAAATTGGAAATTAAAAGTAAATAATTTAAAATCAAATAAAGTTGAAATTAAAAGTAAAATAATTTAAAATCAAATAAATTTGAAATTAAAAGTAAATAGTTTAAAATTAAATAAATTTGAAATTAAAAGTAAATAATTTAAAATAAAATAAATTGGAAATTAAAAGTACATAAGTTAAAATTAAATAAATTTGTATATTGAATTATATGTTAAATTATGATTAACATGTTTAGAAACATAAATTTAGCTCTTATTTTTAATTTTTCTGTATAAAAATTAAGAAATTGTTAAAAAATTGGCAAAAAAGTCAACTAAATTATTTTTTTTGTTAAATGTATGTTGAATTATATGTTAAATTATTATCACCATGTTTAGAAACATAAATTTAGCTGAATAAAGCTGTTATTTTTCATTTTTCTTTATATGCTGAATATAGTTTTGATTTTTAATTTTTCTTTATAAAAATTAAGAAATTTTTAAAAACTTAGCAAAAAAAAGTCAACTAAATTATGTTTTTTTTTAAAAATATGTTAAATTATATGTTAAATTATGATTAACATGTTTGGAAATATAAATTTAGCTGAATAAAGTTGTTATTTTTAATTTGTGTTTTTTGTTAAATATATGTTAAATTAAGATTAACAAGTTTGGAAACATAAATTTAGCTGAATAAAGTTGTTATTTTTAATTTTTCTTTATATGCTGAATATACTTTTGATTTTTAATTTTTCTTTATAAAAATTAAGAAATTTTTAAAAAATTAGCAAAAAAAAGTCAATTAAATTATGTTTTTGTTAAATATATGTTGAATTATATGTTAAATTATATAAATTGGAAATTAAACGTAAATAATTTAAAATCAAATAAAGTTGAAATTAAAAGTAAAATAATTTAAAATCAAATAAATTTGGAATTAAAAGTAAATAGTTTAAAATTAATTAAATTTGAAATTAAAATTAAATAATTTAGAATAAAATAAATTGGAAATTAAAAGTAAATAATTTAAAATTAAATAAATTTGTATGTTGAATTATATGTTAAATTATGATTAACATGTTTAGAAACATAAATTTAGCTCTTATTTTTAATTTTTCTGTATAAAAATTAAGAAATTGTTAAAAAATTGGCAAAAAAGTCAACTAAATTATTTTTTTGTTAAATGTATGTTGAATTATATGTTAAATTATTATCACCATGTTTAGAAACATAAATTTAGCTGAATAAAGCTGTTATTTTTCATTTTTCTTTATATGCTGAATATAGTTTTGATTTTTAATTTTTCTTTATAAAAATTAAGAAATTTTTAAAAACTTAGCAAAAAAAAGTCAACTAGATTATGTTTTTTTTTAAAAATATGTTAAATTATATGTTAAATTATGATTAACATGTTTGGAAATATAAATTTAGCTGAATAAAGTTGTTATTTTTAATTTGTGTTTTTTGTTAAATATATGTTAAATTAAGATTAACAAGTTTGGAAACATAAATTTAGCTGAATAAAGTTGTTATTTTTAATTTTTCTTTATATGCTGAATATACTTTTGATTTTTAATTTTTCTTTATAAAAATTAAGAAATTTTTAAAAAATTAGCAAAAAAAAGTCAATTAAATTATGTTTTTGTTAAATATATGTTGAATTATATGTTAAATTATATAAATTGGAAATTAAACGTAAATAATTTAAAATCAAATAAAGTTGAAATTAAAAGTAAAATAATTTAAAATCAAATAAATTTGGAATTAAAAGTAAATAGTTTAAAATTAATTAAATTTGAAATTAAAATTAAATAATTTAGAATAAAATAAATTGGAAATTAAAAGTAAATAATTTAAAATTAAATAAATTTGTATGTTGAATTATATGTTAAATTATGATTAACATGTTTAGAAAGATAAATTTAGCTCTTATTTTTAATTTTTCTTTATAAAAATTAAGGAATTGTTAAAAAATTGGCATAAAAAGTCAACTAAATTATGTTTTTTAGTTAAATATATGTTAAATTATGATTAACATATTAAGAAACATAAATTTAACTGCATAAAGTTCTTATTTTTAATTTTTCTTTGTATGCTGAATATAGTTTTGATTTTTAATTTTTCTTTATAAAAAGTAAAAAATTTGTAAAAAATTGGCAAAAACAAAAAAAAATTAAAGTTGTTATTTTTAATTTTTCTTTATAAAAATTAAGATATTTTTAAAAAAATTGTCAAAAAAGTCCACTAAATTATGTTTTTTTGTTAAATATATGTTCAATTATAATTAGCATGTTCAGAAAGAAAAATTTAGCTAAATAAAGATGTTATTTTTAATTTTTATTTATAAAAATTAAGAAATTTTTGAAAAATTGGCATAAAAAAGTCAACTAAATTATTTTTTTTGCTAAATGTATGTTCAATTATATGTTAAATTATGATTAACATGTTTAGAAACATAAATTTAGCTGTTATTTTTAATTTTTCTTTATAAACATTAAGAAATTGTTAAAAAATTGGCAAAAAAAGTCAACTACATTATGTTTTTTTGTTAAATGTATGTTGAATTATATGTTAAATTATTATTAACATGTTTAGAAACATAAATTTAGCTGAAAAAAATCGTTATTTTTAATTTTTCTTTATAAAAATTAAGAAATTTTTAAAAAATTGCCAAAAAAGTCAACTAAATTATGTTTTTTGTTAAATGTATGTTGAATTATATGTTAAATTATGATTAGCATGTTTAGAAAAATAAATTTAGCTCTTATTTTTAATTTTTCTTTATAAAAATTAAGAAATTGTTAAAAAATTGGCAAAAAAAGTCAACTAAATTATTTTTTTTTGTTAAATATATGTTGAATTATATGTTAAATTATTATTACCATGTTTAGAAAAATAAATTTAGCTGAATAAAGTTGTTATTTTTAATTTTTCTTTATGAAAATTAACACATTTTTAAAAAAATTGTCAAATAAGTCCACTAAATTATGTTTTTTTTGTTAAATATATGTTCAATTATAATTAGCATGTTCAGAAAGAAAAATTTAGCTGAATAAAATTTTTGTTTTTAATTTTTCTTTATAAAAATTAAGAAATTTTTAAAAAATTGGCATAAAAAGTCAACTAAATTATTTTTTTTGTTAATTATATGTTTAATTATATGTTAAATTATGACTAATATGTTTAGAAACATAAATTTAGCTGTTATTTTTCATTTTTCTTTAAAAAAATGAAGAAATTGTTAAAAAATTGGCAACTAATTGTTAAAAAAAGTCAACTAAATTATGTTTTTTTTTGTTAAATGTATGTTGAATTATATGTTAAATTATTACTAACATGTTTAGAAATATAAATTTAGCTGAATAAAGTCGTTATTTTTAATTTTATTTATAAAAATTAAGAAATTTTTAAAAAATTGCCAAAAAAGTCAACTAAATTATGTTTTTTGTGAAATGTATGTTAAATTATTATTACCATGTTTAGAAACATAAATTTAGCTGAATAAAGTTGTTATTTTTAATTTTTCTTTATATGCTGAATATAGTTTTGATTTTTAATTTTTCTTTATAAAAATTAAGAAATTTTTAAAAAATTAGCAAAAAAAAGTCAATTAAATTATGTTTTTTGTTAAATATATGTTGAATTATATGTTAAATTATATAAATTGGAAATTAAACGTAAATAATTTAAAATCAAATAAAGTTGAAATTAAAAGTAAAATAATTTAAAATCAAATAAATTTGGAATTAAAAGTAAATAGTTTAAAATTAATTAAATTTGAAATTAAAATTAAATAATTTAGAATAAAATAAATTGGAAATTAAAAGTAAATAATTTAAAATTAAATAAATTTGTATGTTGAATTATATGTTAAATTATGATTAACATGTTTAGAAAGATAAATTTAGCTCTTATTTTTAATTTTTCTTTATAAAAATTAAGAAATTGTTAAAAAATTGGCATAAAAAGTCAACTAAATTATGTTTTTTAGTTAAATATATGTTAAATTATGATTAACATATTAAGAAACATAAATTTAACTGGATAAAGTTCTTATTTTTAATTTTTCTTTATATGCTGAATATAGTTTTGATTTTTAATTTTTCTTTATAAAAATTAAGAAATTTTTAAAAAATTAGCAAAAAAAAGTCAATTAAATTATGTTTTTTGTTAAATATATGTTGAATTATATGTTAAATTATATAAATTGGAAATTAAAAGTAAATAATTTAAAATCAAATAAAGTTGAAATTAAAAGTAAAATAATTTAAAATCAAATAAATTTGGAATTAAAAGTAAATAGTTTAAAATTAATTAAATTTGAAATTAAAATTAAATAATTTAGAATAAAATAAATTGGAAATTAAAAGTAAATAATTTAAAATTAAATAAATTTGTATGTTGAATTATATGTTAAATTATGATTAACATGTTTAGAAAGATAAATTTAGCTCTTATTTTTAATTTTTCTTTATAAAAATTAAGAAATTGTTAAAAAATTGGCATAAAAAGTCAACTAAATTATGTTTTTTAGTTAAATATATGTTAAATTATGATTAACATATTAAGAAACATAAATTTAACTGGATAAAGTTCTTATTTTTAATTTTTCTTTATATGCTGAATATAGTTTTGATTTTTAATTTTTCTTTATAAAAATTAAGAAATTTTTAAAAAATTAGCAAAAAAAAGTCAATTAAATTATGTTTTTTGTTAAATATATGTTGAATTATATGTTAAATTATATAAATTGGAAATTAAACGTAAATAATTTAAAATCAAATAAAGTTGAAATTAAAAGTAAAATAATTTAAAATCAAATAAATTTGGAATTAAAAGTAAATAGTTTAAAATTAATTAAATTTGAAATTAAAATTAAATAATTTAGAATAAAATAAATTGGAAATTAAAAGTAAATAATTTGAAATTAAATAAATTTGTATGTTGAATTATATGTTAAATTATGATTAACATGTTTAGAAAGATAAATTTAGCTCTTATTTTTAATTTTTCTTTATAAAAATTAAGAAATTGTTAAAAAATTGGCATAAAAAGTCAACTAAATTATGTTTTTTAGTTAAATATATGTTAAATTATGGTTAACATATTAAGAAACATAAATTTAACTGCATAAAGTTCTTATTTTTAATTTTTCTTTGTATGCTGAATATAGTTTTGATTTTTAATTTTTCTTTATAAAAAGTAAGAAATTTGTAAAAAATTGGCAAAAACAAAAAAAAATTAAAGTTGTTATTTTTAATTTTTCTTTATAAAAATTAAGATATTTTTAAAAAAATTGTCAAAAAAGTCCACTAAATTATGTTTTTTTGTTAAATATATGTTCAATTATAATTAGCATGTTCAGAAAGAAAAATTTAGCTAAATAAAGATGTTATTTTTAATTTTTATTTATAAAAATTAAGAAATTTTTAAAAAATTGGCATAAAAAAGTCAACTAAATTATTTTTTTTGCTAAATGTATGTTCAATTATATGTTAAATTATGATTAACATGTTTAGAAACATAAATTTAGCTGTTATTTTTAATTTTTCTTTATAAACATTAAGAAATTGTTAAAAAATTGGCAAAAAAAGTCAACTACATTATGTTTTTTTGTTAAATGTATGTTGAATTATATGTTAAATTATTATTAACATGTTTAGAAACATAAATTTAGCTGAAAAAAATCGTTATTTTTAATTTTTCTTTATAAAAATTAAGAAATTTTTAAAAAATTGCCAAAAAAGTCAACTAAATTATGTTTTTTGTTAAATGTATGTTGAATTATATGTTAAATTATGATTAGCATGTTTAGAAACATAAATTTAGCTCTTATTTTTAATTTTTCTTTATAAAAATTAAGAAATTGTTAAAAAATTGGCAAAAAAAGTCAACTAAATTATTTTTTTTTGTTAAATATATGTTGAATTATATGTTAAATTATTATTACCATGTTTAGAAAAATAAATTTAGCTGAATAAAGTTGTTATTTTTAATTTTTCTTTATGAAAATTAACACATTTTTAAAAAAATTGTCAAAAAAGTCCACTAAATTATGTTTTTTTTTGTTAAATATATGTTCAATTATAATTAGCATGTTCAGAAAGAAAAATTTAGCTGAATAAAATTTTTATTTTTAATTTTTCTTTATAAAAATTAAGAAATTTTTAAAAAATTGGCATAAAAAGTCAACTAAATTATTTTTTTTGTTAAT
>CATKHZ010000023.1:0-21239 GCA_949752835.1 Empis stercorea | reverse complement strand
GGACAATATGAATAATCTCCAGTGCCCCTTGGTGTCTTTGATAAATGAAATTGTCAAATATACAATTTCACTTATCAAAGACACTGGAATATAAATTAACCGATTCGCGTGTAGAAAAGTTTTTGCTAAACAAAACTTCAAGTACTTTAGTTTATAAATGTAGTGCAGTATATCAATTAAACAAAATAATTTTAGGTTTCTGTCATTGTAAATACTAAATAGTAAATACAACATTTATATTTATATGTCAAAGTAAGTTTTTTTTAATAATATTAAAAATAAATATTAAATTACTATATTTTGTAGTGTATACTAAATAATAAGAACCATGGAACAAATGAGAAAAAGTTTTAATAAAAAACTATTAGAACTAATTGAAAATAAATCTGGGAATAGCGGTTTTATCACAAAAGAAAATTATGTAGAACTAAAGAAGGTTATATCGGAATTAAAACAAAAAATTACCGGAAAAACTCCAGCAGACTATCAAAAAATTAAACGGTATGATATAATTAAAGTAGGTGATTGTGAAAAGCTAATTTATCCCGTTTATGAAGCCGACCAGTCTATAAGATATTATATTTGTATAGAAGAGATTTTTGACGTAATACATGATACACATATTTCTATTGGTCACGGTGGAAGAAATAGAATGATGATAGAACTTCAAAAAAAGTATAAAAATATTACAACCGAATCTGTAATGTTATATTTAAACTTATGTGAACCATGTCAAAAAAAATCTAAAGTTCCTAAAAAAGGCTTGGTAGTACAACCAATGGTGTTTAACGAAATGAATAGTAGGTGTCAGGTAGATCTCATTGACATGCAAAGTCAGCAAGACAAGGAGTTCAAATTTATTCTTGTTTATCAAGATCATTTGACAAAATTTGTGCAATTATGACCTCTAAAAAGTAAGCTGAAGAAGTCGCCTATGTTTTATTGGATATATTTACTATTTTTGGTGCTCCGTCTATTCTCCAAAGTGATAATGGACGAGAATTCGCGAATAAAGTTATCGAAGAATTATGTTCTACTTGGGAGGAACTGAAAATTGTCCATGGGAAACCTCGTCATAGTGAGAGCCAAGGTTCTGTAGAACGTGCAAACCAAGACATAGAAAATATGTTAAGTACCTGGTTAGAAAGTAATCAAACACGCAACTGGAGTGAAGGATTGCGTTTTATACAACTAATGAAAAACAGAGCATATCATCAAGGAATTAAATGTAGTCCCTATGAAGCTATGTTTGGTTCACCAATTAAAGTTGGCCTCAAAACTTCATGGCTTCCCAAAGAAGTTGTTATAAATTTAAAAGCAGAAGAAGAACTTCAAATCGTATTAAATAAATTTGAAAACGAAAATGTGATTAAGAGCGAAACCAATATTGAAAATTTTACAAAACCTGTGGAACCAATTAGTACTAATGTAATTGAAATGTTAAAAAAATCTGATAATAGCAACAAAGAAGCTCGAGAAAATGAAGATTTAATAGAATCTTCATAATAGTATTATTGTGGCTAAAAAAATACAAATAAAAAAAACACGTAAGTTAGCGAAAGAAAATCTTGAAATACAAGCTGATAAAATGAAAACCTTATAAAATAAAAAGTTCACCTTATAAAATAAAAAATAGGAGATACTGTACGTTTGAGAATACCTGATGTTGACAGAGCTAGAGGTGACTCAAGAAATCTTTTAGCTGTTATTATACAAGTTGAAAATGAGCTTTATTAGTTAGGTACCAAACAGGGAAAATTGGCCAATTTGTATACTAGAAATCAATTTACAATTTGTGACGAAAAATTAATGAAAATTGATGAAGTTTTAAATATCGAATTATCCCTCCGAGAATGCGCAAAAAAGGCTTCTCTACTTGGTGGACAAGGTTACAAAAGATGCTTTTGCAAAGGTAAATGCATGTCAATGAAATGCCATTGTAGACGCAATAATAAACTGTGCAATTCAAAATGCCACAACAGTTTATCTTGTGAAAATAAATAATTTTTTTTCTATTTTAATTTTTATTTTTTGTTCAATGAAATTGATATTAATTTTTTATTTATTTTTTATTATTTTTAAGGTTTATTTTTTTATGAATTTATGAAATAAAAGTTATTTTGATTAATAATTTGGAATAAAATTTCTTGAAATTTACAAAAAAAATTTATCAATTATCATATATTCCGGACAAGGGCATAATAGTCTCCTCCTGTGCCATTGGTGTCTTTAATAAATAAAATTATCGAATACAATTTCACTTATCAAAGACACCCTAATATAAATAAACCATTTAAATTTAAACTAACTACATAAAGTTGGCAATAAAATTTACTAAACCCGCAATGGTTTATTTATATTAGGGTGTCTTTGATAAGTGAAATTGTATTCGATAATTTCATTTATCAAATCCACCAATCGGCACTGGAGATTATTCATAATCTCCGGTAAATTTGATAAATTTATCACATTCTCCAACACTTTCGGTAAATTTACATAATCGCCGGTAATTATATAAATTTACCTATTAATCGAATTCACCGTAACATATATATATAATTTATGGTAGAAATGAAAATACATGTTTATATATTTTTTGAATTTTCATTTTCATAATGGCTACCTAGAATCATCGAAAAAATTTAAATAAAAATACGCTTAAATTTTTGTCAAACAACTTTTTATTAAAAAAATTAAAAAAAAATCACTTTTATATGGAATTGTTACATAACAACCACTCAAATCTGGTTGTTAAATACCAAGTGTCAAAATAGAAATTTAACAACTTAATAATTATTATAACAATTTCTGAATAACAATTTTAACGAGTAGTGGTGAATTTTTATCCATATTGTGAATTTTTTCATACAAAATTTTTATATTGTTAATTTTTATAATATACCAACTTGTTACATAACTATGACAGTTTATACTGAAGGAATTGTCATTTTCTTAACAATTTTGTTAACAATTTGTGAATAGCTATTTTCAATTTTGCTTGTTAAATAACGATTTAAGAGCTTAACAAGATACCAAGTCGGTTTGTGAATAAGGCTATAAATTAATATTTTATTTACGCCTAACATTATGCCCTAATATAATATTCTTCTTATCCTGTCCATTTTTTTTATTCTGTTATTATGTACCCTGCGTTTATTATGCCTGAATTTAGGGACGTTTACGGAAGTGTTTGTAGTTCCTTTGTATTACGCTGGGGAACGTACGTGGATTAAAATCCTTTAATTGCGTTGTTGCTTTATTTATTACGTTGTTTCGCATTGTTTCGTTATTCTCTAACATTGTTTTTCCAAAACTCTGAATTAATATTTTGGTTTGTATTTGCGGAATCTCTACTCTATTTACAATAACTACGTTAGCATATATATGACCTGGTATTTTATGTTCGTTACTAGTTTCTGATTTGGTTTGACCTTCCATTTTATTTTCCACACTTTCATTAGTTTAAACTGATTTCATATTACAGATCCTTCAACTTCATCACTACGAATTTCATTTCGTATTTTATTTCTCATTTCTTCATTTTCTTCAATATTATTATATACTTTAATTTTATTATTTTTTTTTCTTCTTTGAAATAATTGTTAATTTGTAATTTCATTTGCTCCTAATTTATTATCAGTAATATTTTTTCCATTATTTGTAAAAGGTATATCAAATTCATTAGCGTTTTCTTCGAATCCCCTCTGACACGTAGCACAATACCAATTTAACTCATCATTATTTTTCAGCTTTTCAAAGTCATCATAAATTATTATAATGATTATGTTGAAAATCAATTTACTATGTGAATGAAATAAATTTTTGATATATAAATTTAGATATGTGGATAGCTATGAATCACGTGTTGAGTAAAATAATTTAGTCCGCGAAATAACACCAGCCAAATTATTTATTATTTTATGTTGAAATAAATTTTGGTATATAAAAAATGAAATAAACTTAGAATGTAATTTTATATCGTTGACAGCTATAAACGTGTGTAGAAGAAAGTATAACCACCCAAATACCTTCAATATATACTTTGGCACTTTCAATTAACTAGATTAATAAATTATTTTATTGATTATGATGAGATATAAAATTTTTGTGTGGAAATAATTCTGATACAAAAAAAAACGAAATAATTTTGATATATACTTTTGTATATGTTGAAACCTACCAGCACGTGTTGAGGAAAGTCTAATACAATCAAAATAACCTCAATTCAATATATCCTTAATTAGTTCCAAAGTCCAGGTTTAAAAATTACTTAATTAATAATGATGTGATAAATTTTTATACATACATGAATACGTTTTCAGCAAGTTATATTAGCAAGTAATTGAAGAAATTATATTAGCAAGTAATTGAATATGTTGACTGTTAATGGACACGTGTTGACGAAAGTATAGTTACTCCACATAACCTCAATATTACTTAAGTACTTCCAATTATCCAAACTTCCAGTATAAAATTTATTTACATTGATTACCACAATATCAGCCAAATGATCTAAAAATGATGACAGCAATGATGATGATACTTTATTCACGAAAATGTATTATATTTTATATATGTAGACAGCTAAGAAACCCGTGTTGACGAAAGCATGACGCAATCCTATAACTACCATATACAATGAAATACATTGCAGTAAAAAAATTTCTAATATATTGAAGTTATATCAGCCAATTAATAACCAACGACATCAGCAATAATAACGACATTAACTACAACGATTTGATATAAACATAATAAATTCAGATTAAAATTTTATATATGTTGACAGCATTTTATATATGTTGATAATTTTAGATATGTTGACAGCAATGAAAACACGTTCCGAGGAAAGTATACTACATCCACATAACCTCAATATATACTTGATTATTTCGATTACCATATATAAAGATTTTTATATATTGAATGTAGTTACGAATTAATGATATACACGTGAAAATAAATTATCCATATCCAACTTTTATATTAATATATATTGATAGTTCATGAGCTTTTTTCTAGGAACGTAGTATCAGCAAATAACCTCGATACAAAAAAAAAACTTATTAAACAAAATTTTTATTATATCGAATGATGTTACGTCAGCAATAATGAAGAGTTAATATTTCACAATTTCCACGACAATTTAATTATAATTAAAACAATTTAATAATAAAAAATAATTTAACAAACTTCTTGCTGAATACTTTAAATTAAAATACATATTATAATTAAGTACGTTGAAATAAAAGCAAAAAACTAAAGTATTTTCTTAGCAAACTCAACACGTCTTACACATTTTGGGTGTTTGACCGAAGAACAACAAAATAATTTTATAATACGACTTAAGGATCAAATTACAAAATTATCGCCTTCACCACCTGCTCGTCATGTTAAGGAAAGTGTATTCGTTTATAAGAATTAAAAACCTGTTCGCACGCTTTTGTTCGTACTGACTCCGTAAAAACGCCGTGGCAATCGCCATACGAAGGTCCATTAAAAATCATTGATCGTTCAGAAAGTTATTTCACTCTTATAAAAAACAAAAATGTTGATATTTCATTAAATCGTCTTAAACCGTATGATCATGACGATGAACGTACAAATGAAGAACTCAAATTAATGACGTCGACAGACAACAAACTACATACAAATAAAATTTAAGATCAAAATTGTTCAGTCATAAATGAACCGAAAGCGATTAAAAAAATAACAATCAATCCTGTTCCTCAGGTAAAAATTATAACGCCAGTAATTAACAGAACGGGAAGACAAATTATTAAACCAAAACGTTTCAATTAGCATATTGTTCACTGCTGAGGGAGTGCTGTGGCGGCTGAGTCACTCGTGTAACCTCGCCTATTAAAATTATAAAATGTAAGCGCGACTTTTGTTTTTAGAAAGTTCTCCTTTCTTTTTAAAAAGATATTTATTTTAATAAAAAACGATCTTGAATTAAAAAATAAACTTATTTATTAAATTTATTTAATGAACTAATTTATTAAACTTATTTAATGAACTTATTAAACTAATTATAATTTCGGACAAGCAAGTTATCTATTCGAAAGATGTTTTTTTTTCTACACAACACTTTATGTATTATATAGTTTATATATATATGATTCGATTATCACTGGATTCTTATACTTTTGAAAAGAATCCTACCGACTGCGCCACTTTTGTTTTTAGAAAGTTCTCCTTTCTTTTTAAAAAGATATTTATTTTAATAAAAAACGATCTTGAATTAAAAAATAAACTTATTTATTAAATTTATTTAATGAACTTATTTATTAAACTTATTTAATGAACTTATTAAACTAATTATAATTTCGCACAAGCAAGTTATCAATTCGAAAGATGTTTTTTGACTGACTACTTAAGTTTAAAATAATTAATTATTACAATTCTTATCACGTTGCAATAAAATGTGATTAAAAAATATAATTAAAATTTATTTATTTAATGTGGGAAAATTATTTAAAATTTGGTTAGCTTAGTAAGCAAAAATTTATGTGAGAAAGAATTAAAATATTGTTATTAATATTTATTTTAATGAAATAATATATTGCAATATGATCTGCATTTCCTTTATTATAATTTAATTTTTATATCTTTAATTAAATTGTTATTAGGAAAATGTTGGATTTGTTTGTTGCTAACATAAGTCATATCATTGGGATCATTAAATTTATTTATTTCAAGGTGACTTATTGTTTGTAACATAACTCGCGTGTAGACTTGCCTGAAAAAGTAAAATATATATATGTATAAAAAATTCATTATTATTCTTCGCTCAGCATTTCTGGATCTCGCTGTTCGTTGTGCGTATCAAAATCAATTTGATTCAATAGTAAATTTAAACATTAATAAATTTGATTATAATAAATTTAGACAATAATCAATTATTTCAAATAAGTTTTTATTTAGTGTAATTTTTTATACGTCAACATAAATAATAAAACAATCAAGTGATTAGCCTTCAGCTGTTATAAAAAGGCTGTATAAATATAGTTCCTGTAAATACAAAATATAGTTCCTGTAAATAAAAAAATAAATTCCTGTAAATAAAATAAATAAAAATGATTGAATTTTATTAAAACTAAAATTAAACTAAAAATTAGCTTTGTGGTACATTTATTGAAGAAACCCCATCAGAATCACTACCCAGTAGGTAGACTCAAAAAATAAATTACATTATCTCATCAAAAGCGTGTAGGATATAGAATATGAAATGAAAAAACACAAAAATAGATAATAAGAATTATTTAAAATTTAAATAATAAAATAAACTTATATATTCTTTTTCAGCTATCATTTTATTATCATACTTATATTAATGTATTTAGTAAAAAAATATATTAAAATTTTATGTGATACAATAACAATTGAAAATAGTGTGGAAAAAACTCCCATATAAGAAAATGTAAATTAAAAAAAAATTTAAACAAAAAATTTCCTAAAAAAAATATTACATTAAAAAAACCACATAAAATTTATTTTAATAATCTCATTGATATATTAAAAAAAAAAATCTTAACATTTAAAAAAAAATTTTCAGTTCAAAAATTTTTTTTTTCATAAGGAGGTAGGATTGTAGTAACCACATAATTAATGATTGCATAGTACATTGCACTTCGTATAATTATTACACTTTACATAACTATAATTATTGCTTTGGACATTTCACTTTGTATTATTTTCTTATTATTTCAAAACCTTCTGTCAAACACCCAAAGTGTTTACACAAGTATATACCAACGGTTACTTAAGTTTTTTACACCTAACGTTTGCATTACTTTTCGATTTGGATATACCTTGAACTAATTAATAATAAATCGATAAATACTAAATTGCATTTTTTAGCGTTCATAAAACTTAAGTTGAAGAAATATTAAGAAGAAAGAAAACAGTCAGTCGCAGAATATTCATAGTACAGTTCAAAACTAAATTTTAAATATTAATATTATAATACTTATAATAAATCATACGTTTATTTTTGAAATTATGATATTTAATAAAGTTATACATAATTATTATATTTCTTTCATTGTTTGATTCATTGTTTAAAAAAACATTACACCATGAAAAGTATCAATGAGGGAGAAATCGATGTCGTCAGTAAAGTTTACGGGAAGCAAATGGTTGTCTTATTCGTCGACAATGAAGAATAATTTAGGGCTATTAAAATCACCAAACAGAAAAATATTGTCGTCAAGACTTCGTCTAGACTAGAAAGAATAGAGAGGAAAGATTCATAAAATTCATTGTAAACAGTATCGTCAGAATTAGGAGGGATATAAACTACCCCAACAATGATTAATTTATTATCAATCCTAAGTTCGATAAATACGAGCCCAAAATCATATATTAGGGCCTACTTACTTTTTTTTTTAAATTTTGCGAACAAATTCGTTGTAATTCGTTAACCTTTCGATTTATTTGATTATACTTTTTTTTAAATTAAAATTGAACTTTTTTTTATTATATAAAAATAGTTTAATATATTTTAAGATTTTGGTATAATTAAAAAAAATACATTTTCAATTTAAATAAAATTCATAAATAAAGGCCTATATTACATGTATTTAAGATGAATACTGTGTGGCTCCACCATTTGACGAAATAACGGCATTTATTCTATTTGGCATTGAATCTACCAAATTCTTACAAAAAGCCGGAGTGAAAGCGTTCCAAATTTTTTGCAACTTGTCTTTCAATTACGTTTTTGTCCTAGGTGGTTCTTTTCTCAGTTCCTTTTTCATCTTTCCCCATCGAGTTTCTATGGGAGATAAATCGGGACTTGAAGAAACCCATGGAAGTACAGGAATGTTATTTGAAGCTAGCCATGTTATACTCTTCTTGGAAGTATGGCATGCAGCACCATCTCGTTGAAAAACAAACTCATCATCATCTCTTTTTAAATAGGTAATTGACGGTAACATTTGGTTATTAAGAATTTCAGTATTTTTTTCAGTATTAATAATACCATCTACAAAGTGTAGGCTGTCAACACGTCTCGCTGACATACATCCCCACACCATAACCGAACCAGGAAACTTAACTTTTTTGTTCAAACAATTATTATGAAATTGCTCTGTTTTTTTTCGAAGCACTCGTCGCCTAGTATCCCCTACACTAAGTTCAAAACGTGATTCATTGCTCCATATGATTGAATACCAATCACGTTTGAGCCATTTTTTTCGCTCTTTGGCCCAACGAAGTCGATTTTTCTTCTGACTTGGAGTCCAAAAAGGTTTCGACTGTGCCTGCAAATTTTTAAATTTATTTTTCATAATGAATTTCAGAAATTAATTAATTATATTTACTTTATAAAACCCAAAACCAATTTTCGATAAAGCACGATTTGTTGTTGCAAGTAATTGAAGGTTATATCAGTCAAATAACCTCAAGCGATAACAGCAATACTGAAGACATTATACACTTTGAAATATAATTTAATATATGTTGACTGTTAATAGAAACGTGTTGAGGAAAGTATAGTTACTCCACATAACCTCAATATTACTTAAGTACTTCCAATTATCCAAACTTCCAGTATAAAATTTATTTACATTGATTACCACAATATCAGCCAAATGATCTAAAAATGATGACAGCAATGATGATGATACTTTATTCACGAAAATGTATTATATTTTATATATGTAGACAGCTAAGAAACCCGTGTTGACGAAAGCATGACGCAATCCTATAACTACCATATACAATGAAATACATTGCAGTAAAAAAATTTCTAATATATTGAAGTTATATCAGCCAATTAATAACCAACGACATCAGCAATAATAACGACATTAACTACAACGATTTGATATAAACATAATAAATTCAGATTAAAATTTTATATATGTTGACAGCATTTTATATATGTTGAAAATTTTAGATATGTTGACAGCAATGAAAACACGTTCCGAGGAAAGTATACTACATCCATATAACCTCAATATATACTTGATTATTTCGATTACCATATATAAAGATTTTTATATATTGAATGTAGTTACGAATTAATGATATACACGTGAAAATAAATTATCCATATCCAACTTTTATATTAATATATATTGATAGTTCATGAGCTTTTTTCTAGGAACGTAGTATCAGCAAATAACCTCCGACGATACAAAAAAAAAATTATTAAAAATTTTTTTATTATATCGAATGATGTTACGTCACCAATAATGAAGAGTTAATATTTCACAATTTCCACAACAATTTAATTATAATTAAAACAATTTGATAATAAAAAATAATTTAACAAACTTCTTGCTGAATACTTTAAATTAAAATACATATTATAATTAATTACGTTGAAATAAAAGCAAAAAAGTAAAGTATTTTCTTAGCAAACTCAACACGTCTTACACATCTTACACGACTTAAGGATCAAATTACAAAATTATCGCCTTCACCACCTGCTCGTCATGTTAAGGAAAGTGTATTCGTTTATAAGAATTAAAAACCTGTTCGCACGCTTTTGTTCGTACTGACTCCGTAAAAACGCCGTGGCAATCGCCATACGAAGGTCCATTAAAAATCATTGATCGTTCAGAAAGTTATTTCACTCTTATAAAAAACAAAAATGTTAATATTTCATTAAATCGTCTTAAACCGTATGATCATGACGATGAACGTACAAATGAAGAACTCAAATTAATGACGTCGACAGACAACAAACTACATACAAATAAAATTTCAGATCAAAATAGTTCAGTCATAAATGAACCGAAAGCGATTAAAAAAGTAACAATCAATCCTGTACCTCAGGTAAAAATTATAACGCCAGTAATTAACAGAACGGGAAGACAAATTATTAAACCAAAACGTTTCAATTAGCGTTCATATTGTTCACAGCTGAGGGAGTGCTGTGGCGTCTGAGTCACTCGTGTAACCTCGCCTATTAAAATTATAAAATGTAAGCGCGTGAAATATATATGTATAAAGTAAAAGTAAAATATATATGTATAAAAAATTCATTATTATTCTTCGCTCAGCATTTTTGGATCTCGCTGTTCGTTGTGCGTATCAAAATCAATTTGATTTAATAGTAAATTTAAATATTAATAAATTTGATTATAATAAATTTAGACAATAATCAATTATTTCAAATAAGTTTTTATTTAGTGTAATTTTGATACGTCAACATAAATAATAAAACAATCAAATGATAAGCCCCCAGCTGTTATATATTTGGATTCACTGTAACATGCTTCATATAAAGTGACGCTTCATGAATTTTCAAATAACTCTCATCGGTATCGTTGCAAAAGAAGAAAAAATCTGGCTTTTCTAATGTTAATGAAATTCTTATGTCTACATTAAGTATTTAAAAGCAAAGTGGGAGTATTGAAAAAATCCACATGCAATTTTCCCATTAAAGCAACCATTGATGAATTATTGTAAAATTTTTGTCTTGTTTTAGAACCTGTATTGTTATAATCATGAATATTAGGTTTGTCTAACTCCCATCCTGCACCTTCTAAATGAGTTGTGCTATAGCATGTTTGCCATAATTTAATAAAGATACTAAATAGCTTTTATAATTGTAATGCGAGTCAGATGGCGATATATTTTTTCCATTGAGCGTAACATTAAGTTGCCTTTACATCGGCGCCTGTTCCTGTTTAAAATATCAACCAATACTTTTTTGTAATTTGAAATGACCTTTTTTTGCTGAAAGAGTTCTTTCATCATATCTGATATAGTATAGTTATGATCCTGTTTTAAATAATAACTTTCTTTATCAAAAGTTTTTAACAAGCGCACAAGTTTTAATTGGTCTGGAGCCGAAACTGTTTTATAAGTAATATTTTTAAATATTTCATCATCTAATAAAATTGCCATTACTTCTGTATGAAATTCTCTTAGCATCTGGTCACGTGTGAACCCTTCAGATGGTGTTAAATTATTGATAAGTGTAGGTACGAAATGTATTTTCCAATCCCCATATTTAAATAATGCGCTTTCCGCAGGATAAAATGTGTAACCAATACGTTTTTTTCTTTTTCTTTGTTCTTACCTACTAAGACTTCATGCACGCCCAATGAAATCGTCACACAAGTTTCTTTTTTATAGATGTCAGTTTGCAGGTAATCATGCATAAATATTTCTGAAAGACCAACTTTCCAGTTGCCTCTTGTTAAATCTAAATGTGTTGGTATTCTGTTTTCAAAAGTTGATAGTGTATTATCCGGAAAATAATTAATAGAATCATTATTAAGGTAAAATTCATCTCTTGAATCCATACTCGCAATTTATATTATTTACTTATAAGATGTCCAATAGGGTGGAGTATTTAATGTTTTGTATTGATTAGGTGGAGACCGGCTTATATAATTATATTTTTCAATTTATTAAAAACTTCTGTGGGTATAACAACCATACGTTGCGTATTATTCATTTTATGTTTGATAATCACTTATTAGTTTGCCAATAATACCTGAAAACACAGTTCCTATTAAAACGGGTAAGAGACCACCTTTCTGTATAAGTATTTTACGTCTTGATTTTAAACTGTTTTTTGGGCAAGCTAAATACCTTAACACTTTTTTTTTATTTTTGATAATTGAAAAATGTTTCTTAGAAAGTTTATTATTTCCGTTTACAGTATTAATCACAATTTCAACTAACGCTTTTATGACATCAAAATCGCAACTTTTTATAATACTATTTCGATTTTTTTTTTAGATTTTTTCAATAGCCGTAATATATGTTGGTTTTTCTTCAATAGCTTCATATTTTTTGCAATATATTTTATTATTTAAATCATTAGTATTACAATAACATACACAATAATTTTTTTCAAAAATATTGCTACGAATGCAGAATAATTCGTTACCGTTTTGAGTCAAGTCTAAGTCAATGTAACCGTATGGCAACGAAGTGATCTCATTATATACCTTTAGAAACTCTCGAAAATTTTCAGTATAAATTTGGCGTGCTAAAGGTAAAATTTGGGATTTGTCGCGTGGATTTTTAAACAGCACTAAATATTTAACATTCAATGATATATCACGACAAAATTTACCCTGGTGAAACACATTCTGAATCAATAAAATTATTGATAAATTCTTATGATGCGAACCTTTAGTAAATAGCTCACACACTTGTTTAATATAAGTATCAATCACTAAATCATCTAAAATTATTAAAACTTTATCATTATTCTCATTGTTTATTTTTTCTGGTAAGTTGTTATAAAATTCAATATTTGGAAAATTTATATT
Organism: Empis stercorea; assembly: GCA_949752835.1. Classification (NCBI taxonomy): domain Eukaryota; kingdom Metazoa; phylum Arthropoda; class Insecta; order Diptera; family Empididae; genus Empis; species Empis stercorea. Next base: position 7,992 of record CATKHZ010000023.1, on the reverse strand, counting down.
TTTAGGTACAGCAGCTGATTCAGGATTACACCAAATTGTGTTTGTTATATTCGGTTTTATTAAGTTTTTATTTTGTTTTATTAAATTACATATAAAAGTCGTTTTTCCACACCCAGAAGGGCCCGCAATAATCATAGTAAATGGATGTGAAAATGGAACATTTCTTATTTTTTAAATTTTTTTAATCTGTTTATTAAATTTTCAAATTTGTTTTTAAAGTTTTCCATAACTTCGACTGCGTCTCTAAATTTAAAGCTTAATGTAACACATGAACAAGTATCTGGACCTGATGTAGCTTCATTTTGTGACCATATTTAGATTTTGTAGTTCCATTGTGTTTTGCATATTTTAATTCCTACAAAAGATTTTCAAATTTTTTAAAGTTTGTATAATCCATATACTCACTATATTAATTTAAAAAATTACTAATAATTTAAATTTTTTGTTATTATAAATTATAAAAAATTATTACTTATGGGCTGATTATAATTGTACTACCACCACAACCACAATCATAGCTACCAACTAGATGTAGCGCGACGAGTTATAATAGCGCGATAAAGTAGAGTGTACCTTTCAAAATAGGGTTTATGTTTGACACGATATATATTAAAAATTAATAATAAAGGAGTCGACCCCTTTGACGTTAATAAATTATATGAATAAAATTTAATTAATTTTTCCATTTATACTAATAAAAATACAATTGAATTTTGAATTTTTTTGAATTTTGACAATTCGGCACCACATTTTGCCAGCGCTTCAAAATATTTAAAATGAAACTATATTCGCAGCGACGATCGCGTCTATTATAACTGAAAACATTGTTTTCCATAAGTATGAAGTTGGTAGCTGTGGTTACGATTAACGATTAAATATATCTATTATTGTTTTTTTGTAATTACCAATATTTGGTTTTGTTGAAAGAGTCCTTTTATCAAATATGCTACAGTATATTCAAGATTTGGATTTAAAAAAATTCTCTTGGTCGAATAATCTCGATATTCGTATATATTTTAACTCGTTTGCAGCGGTTACAGCTTTGTATTCAACCTTAAAAGTGTAATCAGTTGATAAGATGGCTAACACTTCATTATAAAATTGTTCTAGAACTTTATCGCGTGTATAACCTCCAGATGGTGTTATATTGTTAATAAGCGTAGGTAAAAATTTAAATTTCCAATTATCATACTTAAATTTGGCCTTTTCTTCAGGGTAAAATGTATACCCCAAGCGTTTTTTTACTTTTTCTCTATTTCTACCTACATAAACTTCAAAAACACCCAATGAGATAGTAGCCGAATTTGATTTGTCGCATTCATCAGTTTGTAGATAGTCTTGAATACAAATTAAATTTAGATTTTAACCTTTAGTTAAATTCAAATGTTCTGGTATTCTATTTTCAAAAGCTGACAATGTGTTAGCAGTTTTTTTATGAAAAAATTTATGGAAGCATTACTAAATAGAGTAATAAAAATCATCTCTTAAATTCATTTGGTAGTGCCAAATAGTTATATTACTGTAGCTTATTTATATGAAGTCCAGTAAGGTGGAGTAGAAAATGGTTTATACTGTTTGGGTGGGGATTTTTTTATAGGTGTCTGTGTTCGTTTAGTTGCTGTTGTTGTTGTATTTCTTTCATTAGGATATCTCGATAAAATGCTAGGTCTTATAAATGAACCTGTTGTATGTAGTCGCTGTCTTGTAGTTATAGGTGGTTGTGTAGGTAATGCAACTGTAATATCACCTGCATTTGTATCAAAAATTTTCACATTAGCATTTGAAGACAATCTTTTAGTTAAACGCTCATTAGGTAATGTCTGTGTGAGAGCAAGATCAGCTGCGTCATCATCATCCATGCCAAATTCAATTTCCATATCTTGCTGCGCTCCTAATCGTTCCTTTTATTGCTGTTGTTCTTTTACAGGGTCAAAGTAAAAAACCTGATCATCATCAAATTCTAGCTTTTGCTTAATATTATTAAAATTTTGTATTTCAGGTTCATAAGAAGTTGATTTATCTTTTAATAATTAAATTTTTGTCTGAGTTTCAGCATTTCTACCTGTTGTATTAAAATTATATCGTAACATCAAGAATACTTTGATTACTTTGAGTTTTGATTACTTTATTTTACAAAATTTTGTCTTAACATGTATCATTTTTGAATGGGATTTAAAGTTTTATTATGTAAGAGTTTTTCGATATTTTGATTTAAAATATGCAAGTTATTTTCATCATTCAATAATTTTTTAAATTTGGAAAAAACTTCAGGTGGTATAACTATCATACGTTGCATATTATTAATTTTTTTATTGATAATCACCTATTAATTTACCAATTATTCCAGATAACACTGTTCCAATTAAAACAGCTAGAAAGCCACCTTCTTGAATAAGTATTCGTCGTTTTGTTTTTAAATTTCTTTTAATACTGGCTAAACACCACGTTTTTTTTTAATTATAAAACTTTTTTCTGGGCTTTATTGCCGTTCAAGGTATTAATAGCAATTTCAGTTAAAGCCTTTATAACATCATCATCACAGGTCTTTAATATGTTATTACGATGTTTTTTATTCGGTGTTTTTAAAAGATGTAATATGTTTTTAAAAGATGTCGGTGTCTCCTCAATCGTTTCATATTTCTCGCAATAAATTTTATTATTTAAATCATTCGGAGTGTAGTAACAAACGCAATAAGCTGTTTCAAATATATTATTCCGTATGAGGTATAATTCACTTATGTTCTGCGTTAGGTCCAAAACTATATAACCATGAGGCTGTAGCCTCATTATATACTCTTACAAATTCGCATGTTTTCTCTGGAAAAATTTGTCTTGCCAAAGGTAAGATCTGTGATCTGTCACGAGAATTTTTAAATAACACCAGATATTTAGCATTTTTAGTGAGATATCACGACAATACTTCCCCGGATGAAAAATATTTTGAATTAATAAGATAATTGACATATTTTGGTGGTGAGAACCTTTTGTAAATAACTCGCACACTTGTTTATTATACGTTTCGAGCATCAAATCATCCAATACAATTAAAATATTGTCTTCATTTTCATTTTTTATTTCCGTGGAACAGCTGCCAATTCAGGGTTGCACCACTTTTCCGTGGAACAGCTGCCAATTCAGGGTTTCACCAAATTATTTTAGTTATATTTGGTATGATTAAGTCATTGTGATGCTGAATTATTTTACAAACAAAAGTTGTTTTTCCACACCCTGAAGGACCGGCAATAATCATAGTAAAAGGGTATATAAAAGAAATTATAATTTTATATTTTCCATTCTTTTTATAAAATTATGATAAATATTTTTGTTTTTTGATAATTTCCAAAGCTTCTTTATGGTATGTATATATATTTTATATTTTTCAAATTTAAGTTTCTAAATTAATCTGTTTCCAAATTTAAGAAATATGATATTTCATCTTCAAATAATTTAATTTTATTAATAATTTAATTTCAATAATAATTTACCTTCTGAATTTGCTTAGTTAGCAGTTTGCTAGTTAATTCAAGTTCAGGGTAAATAGGCATTTGACCTAATACTGGACTTTGATTTTCCTTTAATTTAATTAAATGAAAATCAAAGGCACATTTTATGATATACGTGGGCTTTACATAAAATAAAAACCTAAAGTTCATGAGTTGATTCGCGTATTTGAGATTTATCGGTTGATGTTTTTATAAATGCGTTTTTTTTATATAGATAATTAAAATATAGTATTTTGATAAAATAAAATCAATGTTTTATTTAAAGGTTTTAATATACAAGAGTTGAAAATATCATTTAAAATTATCGTAAGTATTTATGTTATGATAAGAACATAACATTGGCGCAGCCGGTTAACGTAAATTAACATATTTACATAAAAAATAACCTTTTTATTCGCGACCAAAGTAAAGCTTAAGCTTGGAAAAAGTATGTGGTGACTCAGGAATCACCCTGTAATAATATTTACAAAACTCATCTAACTTCTTACAATAATTTATTGTAAAAATGAGTTAGCAACAGAGTTAATTATTATTATTGTTATTATTATCATTGCACATTTGGCAAACGCCGATTGGTTAATTGCAATTCAGCAATTAACCAATATGCATGATTTAGAATTGAGATAATAAAAAGAAATTCAACAGCTTCATTCTTATCAGTTGTGATTAGATGCTAAACCGATAAATTTATATTTTCGACAAAAGAAAAAAAATAATATTAATACGGTGTGCTTGCAAAAAAAATTAAAATTAAAATTTTATATTAAAATTTTACTATTAAATTTTTATATGTGAATTAAAATAAATTAATAAATAAAAAATAAATTAAATCAAATATTATTTTAAATTAAAATTACTTTTTACACTTGAATAAATTAGTTTGAGACATTATTAATTAAGTTAGTTGTTAAAAAATAAATATTAAATAAAGGTTAAAATGTTTGTTAATAAATAGAAATATGAAACATAAACTATAAAACAAATCAATCTTTTATTTTAACCGAGCAACTACAATTGGTGACTCCGTTTTGAACATTAATACATTAAAAAATTTAAAGTTACAAACAGAAATCTATTTAATATATTTAAAAACAAAAGCGAAAAAGTTACACCATAATCAGTTTTTTTTTAAAGAATAAACTTTAATTATTTAAATTGACGAAATAAAAACAGTTTAAAATTTGTGGTGAAAAGAACATCAAAACATTTAGTTAAATTTTAAATATAGAAATTGGTAAAAATAATACCATGAAATAGACAAATTAATCATCTCAAAATCCTATAAATTGTAATATAATTAAATATTACACAAATAAACATTTAAAAATTCCAACGCAACTGTACTAAAAATTCAAATATACAAAAGAGGATTAATTATTGTATATGTTGAATAATAGATTACGAAATATCGTGTGATAATTATATATACATAGATCACACGATATCAGCACATTTATATTATTAATCATCATTGATCATCATATCGTATGATATTTAAAATAGTTAAACATCGAGATCATCGCATCATAATTTTCAGAAATCAAATCAACAAGATCAACGTGTCAAATTATCAACATTTAATCATGGAGAATTTTCATCAATTAATTCATAGATCATCGAAAATTTTATCATCAAAATCATCATACTGCAAGCAACTATTTCAACATCATCATCATCCAATGAAGAAATACATCGTTTGCAGCATACATTTTGTATATTTTACCAAGTAAATTTGTTTAAATTATTAGAAATTATATTATATAAATTTTCAATATAAATATATAATATAAAAAAAATATAGAATTGCCAAAAATATTTTTCGCAATAAGTTTTTATTATAAAAGTCGCATGACACAAAATTTTTGTATTGGACAAAAAGTCGCATGCTACCTATATTCTTTAATATTAAACGGCATTATACATTATATAATTGAGAATTTATATATTATAAGATCAATTAATTGTAATAAATATATTCTTATTACAAATTGCTTATTTTAAAATTATAATTTTAATATAATATAAAAATATAATAAAATTTGTCATGTATTTCAACATATAAAAATATACTATGAACTTTTGATATATTTATATATTTTTTGGGTATTAAAATTTAATATCTACAAAATTATTTAATTGTTTAAAATTTTTTTTTGCACACTTTTTGGTATAAATTTTCGGGTTACCCAAATATTACGTTACAGATTCGGTACATATTTTTCAAAAAAAATTCAAAAAAAAAAAAAATTTTTTGTTTTAAATAAATATATAATAAATATATAAATATATTTAATTTTCAGCGAGTTGTGAGTGAAACAATATATTATATTTTAATTTATTTCGCGGGAATTTATTTATTTTGATTATTTCATTGAAGATTTGGATATTTTTTTTTAATATCATGAATAACGACACAGTTGGTAAAATTTCTCCACCAAATACAAGTTTCGGTGATAATACAAATCAGAATAGTAACAATACGTCACAAGTAAATGAAGCTCAAATGCATTCTGTGCGCGTGAAGCTACCACAATTTTGGCCCGCAAATCCTACGACTTGGTTTATTCAGGCTGAAGCTCAACTTCAAGCGTATCGTATTACAAATGACGATACGAAATATTGTCTTGTAATAGCCGCATTACCACCAGAATCTTGCGACTCAATTATCGACATTTTATCCGATCCACCTGTTACGAATCGTTATAGCAACGACAAAACAGAGTTAATTAAACGCCACTCTGTTTCAGAGACAAATCGTTTAGAAACATTGATCGCAAAAGCCGATATCGGGGACAGAAGCCCATCCGAACTTTTAAGATCAATGAAACAATTGTCGGGACAATCATTTAATGACACTATTATAAAAAAGTTATGGCTTCGGAAGTTGCCGCAAGTCATACACGTCGCATTAGTAGCTGTGGGTGATAAGCCAGTTACTGAATTAGCTGATATAGCTGACAAAATTTACGAAGCACAGCAAAATACGACCGTTTTCTCAATTACCGATAATAAACCGTCAGTACAGAACACCGACAACTCTGATTTTAATGCGCGCTTATCAAGAATCGAAGCCATGATATCTAGACTAGACGCCGGTTATGGGAATCATTCTAGATCGCGTAATGTAAACCATTCTAGATCGCGATATAATAATAATAATCTACGATACGCTCGAATTAAGTCAATTTTTGAAAAAAATTTATTACCGTCTAAGCGCATGGCAAAATCTTGAATGTGTGGGATTGGGTACCGGTCGGGAATTGTATCGGCATTTAAACGACGATAGTCTCCGCACGGTCGCCAATCCGTATTATTTTTCTTTCGCACCATGTGTAGTGGAGATGAAACAGGTGAAGACTATGGTTGACAGATTCCCATTTCGACCATAATTTCAAATTCGTTTTTAGTGGCGCCGTGTCTTGCTGGGTCTAGTCGACGTGGTTTCGCGAATGGAAGCTGTTCTTTTGTAACGATGTGATGTACTACCGTATGCTTAACATCTTTAAAATAATTTGGAGGTTGTGAGAGTTCGGGAAATTCTGATAAAATTGTCGAGAATTCATTTTCTACCATAAAATTTTTGGGTGCTGGCGATTTAGCTTTACATGTAAGCGTGCTGATCGAAAGTTGGGTGCGTGAATCTATTATTTTGTTATTTTTATAACGATAATCCCATGCTTGTTCTACGATAAGCCCATGCTTCTACGATAAGCCCATGCTTGTTAAGAAAATCAGCGCCGATAATTGCGCGATCGATGTCAGCCAAAATGAATTCATGAATGAAATCCCTGCGCAGTCCTAAATTAATCTTTAACATTTTCGAACCGAACGTTTTTATAATCGAACCGTTTGCAGCGGACAGTGATACGCTTGAATTATTATTTATTGACTTTGTTTTGCACGGCAATACTGATAAGTCTGCACCCGTGTCGATTAGAAAAACGATGTTATTTGTTTTATCGCGAACGAAGATGCGGCTATTATATTTGTTCGCACCGTTAGCCGCAATACGCGGTGCGTTATCTAGTTTGGGTGATTCGACATTGGTTTTTGATTGCATCGACATTTCGTCGCCTTATCACCAAATTTTCTGTGATACCAACATAATCCTTGTTTGTCGGATGAAACTGAATGAGATTGGCGGTTTCTTGAATGACTTCTCGCGCTACGTTGACGATTCGGTTGATTATTATTATTATATCGCGATCTAGAATGGTTTACATTACGCGATCTAGAATGATTCCCATAACCGGTGTCTAGTCTAGATATCATGGCTTCGATTCTTGATAAGCGCGCATTAAAATCAGAGTTGTCGGTGTTCTGTACTGACGGTTTATTATCGGTAATTGAGAAAACGGTCGTATTTTGCTGTGCTTCGTAAATTTTGTCAGCTATATCAGCTAATTCAGTAACTGGCTTATCACCCACAGCTACTAATGCGACGTGTATGACTTGCGGCAACTTCCGAAGCCATAACTTTTTTATAATA
>CATKHZ010000022.1:0-24045 GCA_949752835.1 Empis stercorea | reverse complement strand
AGAAAAGTGGAAGTCGTCAAAGTAAATTCACAGCAAGATGGCGGAGGGACACTCATTTGGAAAGAAGACATTTCATAAACCAACTTATTGTCATCACTGTTCGGATTTACTTTGGGGCTTAATCGGACAAGGATATATATGTGAAGGTACTATTAATAAATTCGTATTTCTTATAACTTAGAAAAAAATAATTTAAATTTCACTACAAGAAAATTAAGTACAAAATTATATTTATAAAATTTACTGCATAATGATTGTTAATATAATAATATTTAATATATAATGAATAATGGTATATTCAACATTCAACCAAAATGTGACGCAATCGAAATATATATTTTAGAAATGTATAGCGAAAAGTGAACATAAATATACTTAATGTATACTATAACTATATAACTATACCCATGGGTTGGTGCATGATAACCTGTAGTCCAATAAATTAAAAATATATAAATATATATATGTATGTATGTATTTTACAAAAGTTTAATTTTCATTTTTAATGTTTCATTTCTGTTATTTAAAATATATAAAATTGAATACTTATATGAATATTTTGTTGAAAAGTATTAGAGTTGGAAAAAGTAAAAACAAATAATATTTATAAATATCTTATATTTGAATAAATATGGTACAAGGTATTAATCTACATAATATGTATATAAAATCTAAAAAATTATAATAATAAATGTAGTACTATAAAATAAATGTAGAAGCTAATTCTTTCTTAGCTTCTACATATATATAGATCTAATCTGGATTTAAATAAATATTTTCAATAGAAAATTTTGTGTGGTCCATTTTGGCTCTGTTTTTATCTCATAAAATTTGAAAATATAAGCCCAGTTTATACAGTTCTATACTATGTCAAAGAATATTTCAAAAAGACCTACTTAGTAAGTATAGAACCATAAGCTGAAAATTACTGGTATATAAATTTAATAGATTATCAAAATTTAATTATTTAATTATTCAATTTTCATAATAACCTCAATTATTTTAACATGGAATAATCTGCTGTATAATGATAGTAAATAGTACTGAAGATCTTAATATAATAACAATAATATATATATATATATATGTGTCGATAAAAATCAAAGCGCGATATCTCCACTCTAAGTCATTTTGCAGAAAATAGCAAATACATACATCCCTAATCTAAATGAGCGAAGATAAATAATTGGTTCTTTTCTTATTTATTACGCGAGAGGTATTTAAAATGATATCCTAATTCAAATTAAACAAGAGTGCACTTTTGCAGTGTGCATATCCTGTTTAAGTTTGGAAATAACGACTTTTGCAAAACAGAAAGCAAAACTCATGTTATCCAGAAGAAATAGCTAGTTTTGAAAATGAAAAATCAAAACTCATTTTAAATTAAGAAAATACTTTGGATATAATGACTTTTGCTTGAAACACTCAGCAAAAATGCTTTTAACGCATTTTGTGCCCAACTTTTTTCGGATATGATGGATTTTGAAAAAAATTTGTACTTTGTAGGTCGGAAATGAATGGAAAATGCCCATTTTTAGGCTTACTGTTTATAACAGTAATAGCCCTTGGAAAGCACAAAACTTTGACATATCACACGCAAAAAACGTGAAAAGTGGATATATCGCAATTTGATTTTTTTGACACATATAAACTTCCTTACTTTTATGGTAAATAATTTCATTTTCAAAGCTAATTTTAATAATAGTGTGTTGATTTTATAATTATTTTCAATTCAAATGTATTCCAGAATATGAAAGATTAGAATCGTAATTTTCACAATTTGCAATATTCAAGTCTGCCAAATTTTGTTCTATGTCAATAGAATGTTAAAAGAATAATATATAGTTAAGTTATCTATATTTTAAAATTTATATTTTTCTATAATAGCACAAATAGTCTAATAATAAAATTAAAGTAAATCGGAATTTAGTAAAACAATGTATTTTTTATATTAATTACATATGAGTATAATGTAAATATAGTTTCAAGTTTCAAGTATACATTAAGTAAAACAGAAGACTTTAGTTACTATTTCTCAAATTAGTCAATAGCTAATATCTTTTTGAAATATTACTTATGTATTATATATTCTTATTCTAAAGAATCTCATTTCGTCTAACGATATTAAAATAATTTTTTTTAATAATCTTAGATTTTAATAATTATTAATTTATTATTTTAAATAAAGATACTATTCCTGTGACTTTTTTTTAAACCTAAATCATTCTTTAAGATTTCATGGAAGAAAAGGCAGGTTCTGTTTGCTTGGATAAAAAGAAAATTATTAATTTTAAATTATATTTAGATAAACTAATATTCATAGTTAAAGAATATTATCTAAACTGAAAATAACAAATTAATTAATTTATTTAATCAATATTAATTGTATAATAAAAAAATAGTGTTGATTTGCTTTAATTAAAATTAAAAAGAAAATAGGAAAAAAAATATTTTTTCCTTCGTTGTTACTTTTTGTTTTATATATGGCAGTACTAAAATATTAAATATACAAATTCGTTTTATTTTAAGAATTAAGTATTTATATATACACCATACACGTACTTACTTATTATAAAAAAGAGTATTCCAAAAATATATATTTTTTCAATGTTCGACAAATTTCCCATTTTCATTTTCTTATATACAATTTGGAGATTATGGAAAATACATTTCCATCCAAAAACTTCCAAATCATTTCCCCAACATTTCTATCTAATACATGTGAAACAAAGAAATATTTAAATGTTAGTATACATAAATAAATACGATAATGTAATATTTATATTATATTATAATATTTTACTCACAATCAAGAAAACTTTATCTTCACTCAATTATTTCATTACTTTTTTTTAAAAATAGATTAACTAAAACTAAGTATGTGTTCATTTATTTTAATAACAAAAATTACTTTGAATTTAATCATTATGAAAATGTTAACTTATGAAAACAACTTATTCTATTAGTTTCAAACTAATTTTATTTACAAATATAAATATATTTTTATTTTACCTTCATTTAACAAAAAAATAGCTAAAGAAAATTCTTTGAATAAAATATTATTTACTTGCAACGATAGGACTTTTACTTAAAAATTTATATTCTACATTCTACTTATATAGAACTAATTAGATTTATTATCCGGCTTCGCTCTGGACATATTCAAACTTTACGGGTGAACGGAAGGACACACATATAAGACATTTTTGTAAATAACAGATTAGAACGCAACTTTTTATACAGACTATCTTGTATAATTTTTAAAAATTAATAATTTGTAAACATTAAATTATTTAAATATATTTTGATTTAAATGTATAGTGAAAGTACCTTATAATATTGTTTTACAGAATTTTTTTTTGGATAAATTCAGATATAAAAACATAGTTACAGTACAATGTATAAAATAAAATTTCATTGTATTTCCATCACCCTGTTTGAATTGAAAAAATAAATAAAATATAATAGAAGAAGAATTTGAAACAGTTTTTATAGAACATGGCATTAAATTTAAAGTTTTCAAAATAAAAATAGGCTTCTTTGAGATTCAGTATAAAACAAAATAAAATTCAGTACATACATTGATACATATAATACAATATGAAGCTTAATTTTAAAATATACATAATTTTTATATTTATATTTCTTTTTGGATTTTGAAATTCACTAAAATAAAAAAAATTAATTCAAAATTAAATTGTATTGCAATGAAATTCTTTATAATACCAAAAATATACTGAAATTTGTAAACTTATATTAGAAGTTTACAAAAACCGTAGAAAATTTAATACAATATATATTAAAAAAGGGAAAGTAATAATTATATTTACATATTCTTTTTTATAGTGAATTTCAGTGTATGTATACTTTAGAAAAGAAGTTAAATTTTAACCCCATGATGTATATATGTGTCTGTACTAGTTTTTAGTTACTAGTTTGAAAAACTATGAAATAAAAAGAATACAAATTCTTTAAATTGAAATATTTGATAATTAAATAATAATTTTTTTTACAAAATCGAATAAATAAAATAAAAACGATTCAGCCTATCATTCCTGATTCTGGCTCTAGCCATTGGAATAGGATTTTTTTACCTAATTTTAAATAAATATTTATTGTTTGCTAATAATTATTAGCTGTGTTTTTTTTGTAGACAGGTATATATCAATGCCAAATTTTGCCAAAAAAAACTATTCACTGCACATCGACAACAATTTTTTTGATTTCAATCAAAATTGAATTTATCAGCTGATAATTTTTTTTTAAATCACATTAGCTTTGAGTTTTATAAACGTAAACAAAAAAAAATCATTATTAATATAATTAAAAAATACAAAACTTGCATTTTTTCATTAAATAATTGCCATTTTTTAATGTAAAAAAAACAGGCTATGCCTTTTTTGTCCAATGAATTTGAAATAAATGAAATGAATTGAAATGAAATAATGACAACATAGCCATCTACATGTCATATTATTAACTATTTATCCATTATAATTCAATTGTCAGGGATAAATATGTAAATACTGTAGTGGAATTATGTAAAGTGATAGGTGATTGAAAACTGTCCTTAAAAATATCAAAGCATTATGTAAAGTGATAATCGCCATGGCGATCGCGGATTTTTGACATAATTAGGGTGACAGCAAATTTTGTATCACCTATCACTTTCTTTGTATAGAAAAGAGTAAAAATTGAAATTATAATGTACATAATTAATATTCAAATTTGAGTATAAGTAGAAAATAATATTATATAAAATATAAATAATAATATTATCAATTTGTGTTTTATTAAAATTATTAAGGGCGAATTTAATAAAAAATGGTTATGCTTTGGGTAGTATCGAAGATCATTTAGCTATATAACTGTATAAATATCATAATTATGAAGATATTTAATTGATATAAATATCAATAATGATTTGCATATCATAACCTTTTTGCAATTAAATAAAAAACAAACATCAGCTGACAAATGATACTTTCGAAAGTGTTTCCGTGTGGCAATATTAATGTGGAGAATTAATGCGAGTGTTTCCGTGTATTCAATGGACATTTTGTGATCGCTTTACATAATGCAAAATTTCTTTGCGATCACATTTCTTTATCACAGGAGTGATTGTCGCCTATCACTTTGCATAATTCCACTGCTGTAATTCTCATCTTATCGCCAACAAATTGTTGTTGTTTTCAATGTAAAAATTTACATTGTTGGCGATATATCTACAAAAAAACAGCTATTATTAAATAATAAAATCATTAAATACTAATGTAATTGAATTACTATCGTATCAAGCTTTATAAACTATGTTTGTTGCAATGATTATATCAAAAATATCTAATACCAATTTCTTTTCAGAAATTTTTTTTCTACACCACACCATGGTGGGAAATGTCAAAAATCTGTGGTGTAGGAAAGTGTAAGGTATGAAAAAAACATACTTTTATTACACCCTGACAAAATTCTTTATAATTGTTATACTTTTTTTCATAATTTGCGATTAAAACATTATTTAATTGACGAATAGTATATTTCCACCTTAAAAAGTAAAAAAAAAAAATTAATTACATCTCCACTTTCTACACCTTCAAATTTGAGGGTGTAGAAAAGTGTAGAAAAGTGTACACTTTTTCTAGGCGCCGATTTAAAAAAGGTGTAGAAAGTGTATTAGGTGTAGTCAAAAGAACGCAAAAAATTTCTACACCATGGAGGGTGTAAGAAAGTGTAGTAAAGTGTGTCTGAAAAGAAATTGGTATAAATAAAACAGCAAATAAAATATGTAGTTTGAAAAAAATATTAAATATAAATTCACTATAAAAGCCGGATGTACTAGTTTTTTTTTACCATTGATTAGATTAAATTAATAATGTTTAAAAATTTACCCAAACTAAAACGAATGAAAATATCTCTGTAAAAAATTGATTAGAAATACACATATATTTTTAATCAATGGTAACAACTAGTATATCTGGCTAGTATAACTTATAAAAATTTAAATTAATTTCTACCCGAAGTATTACCTAATAAGTGGAGAAATCAATTAAAACTCGAAAATCCTATCTGTACGCATCTACGTGATTAAATTAACAATTGAAACTTAAAATACATTTTCCTCACATTTTATACTTTTGGATATTGGGCATTCACACAGCCATTTAAAATTATTTCAAGTATTCACACAGCCATTTAAAATTATTTTAAAAAAAAATTAATTTATTTACATTCAATTTTGGCAATTAGCTTATTTTCGAATCACCACAATCTACAGCTGAAACTTAATATAAATTTTGTTCGATATTTTACATCATTTTTTCCAACCGAAGTGGATACTAAGTGCATACTTTGCTTTAGTTCAAAAGAATTTTCGAAATAAAATCTAAAAAAATTTCAAAACTAGATACCGCTACTATAAATGAATACTAAAAATTTTACCCAAGTTTTAATTGCTCGCACAATTAAAAATCCAGTAAAAATTGACATAAGGTAGTAAAATTTAAAATTTATTAGAAATATATTTTTACTTTGAAATATTTTTTTTTTACTTTTGAACTCTTTTTTTGGAAGTGAGTACTTAGCTATAATTATTAAAACAAATATAGTTTATTAATAGCCTTATTCACAAATTAACAGTTTAGCAAGCTTGTTAAAAATTTATAACAACTGCCATAACAAGCAAGTATAAAAAATCCTATTCAGAAATAAATTGAGAACGAAATTATTAAAATTATTGAGTTGAATTTAACTTGTTAAAATATGAGTGAAAATAGTGTCAAAAAATTTAGTGTAAAAAAAAAATCAAAAAATTTTTATTAATAATATATGACATATTTTCAAAAATATTCGAATTTATAAAAAAATTTCAAAAAAATGGCAGAAAAAAAAAATAAAAAAATAAAAATTTGGAATTAGAAAAAAAAAATTTTATTTAGAAGAAAAGATATGTTCAATATGTTTTTTTTAATAATTATAATAAACTGAATTATTAAAATCAAATATAACACAATTGTTTTAATTTATAACATAATTTAATTAATTAAACCTATTTCTAATATAAGCTTCTCTTGCTAGTCTAGTACACCATTTTCTAAAAAAGAAATGTTTATTATATTTATTTATTAATAGTTATGTTATAATATAATTGACTTACCTCTAATATTACCTGAATTAGAATTTATTACTGGAATATCATCATCTTCATCTGGTTCATATTCGTCCCCACTTTCATTATCATCAATATAAATATTTATCTTATTATGAATTGATATGTTATGCAAAACTGTTACATAACACTACAATCATTCTTCACTACTGCTGCTACAATCATTTATTGCATTTATGAAAAAAAACTTTCATTTTATTTTATTTTATACTAAAAAAAACAATTTTTATATAAACTTTTTAAATAATAAGTATTTATTATTTTATTATTATTACTTACTATTTTTATACAAAAATAAAACAGAACTTTTTGTATCAAATTGTTAAATAAAAATTACATAAACCTGGTTGTTATTTAACAATTATAAAATATTTTTTTTTACTTTTTAACAAGCGTACTAACGATTTGTGAATACGAATTTTAAACAGATGAGTTGATTTTTATACGATATTGTGAATTTTCCCATACAAATTTTAAAAATTGAGAATTTGAGTAATATGTCAAATCGTTAAATAACAATTAGAATTTCATTGAGAATAAAATAACAATTTGTCAAAAAATCAATAATTTTTAGAATAATTTCTGAATAGCTATTTTAAATTTTGCTTGTTAAATAACGATTTAAGAGCTTAACAAGATAACAAGTCGGTTTGTGAATAAGACTATTAGCTTGATACGATAGTAATACAATTACATTAGTATAGGTGTTCCATTTGAAAAATTTTTTACTCCTAAGTACTCTTGAACATTTCCATCTACACCTGCTTATGTTTAGGCGTAGAAAATAACAAATTTCAAGAGTAGTTACGCTTAATTTTTCCGCGAGACTTCGACAATTTTAACATTCCTTTTGTAGTTCAATTATTAATCAATAGATGGATAAAACATATGTTTTGGTTGTCAAAAAAATAAATTTAATAAAATTTTTTTAAATTTTATTAACAACAAAACATATAATTTTTTTCCAACCGGCCGCTCTGACTTACAATTAGTTTATGTTAATAATGTTTCATAACCGCCAACCTTTTTATGTGTATCTAAAACCTGCAAATTTTGCTAACCTGCAAATTTTCTACTCCGGAGTACTCCGGAGTACGACATTGCGTTCCATTTCAGCATTAACTTTACTCCGGAGTACTCCGGACCGGAGTACGAAATTAGCGTTCCAATTCAACCTTACTCCAGAGTACTCAGGAGTGCTATTTTTGGTCAAATGGAACACGCCTAATATTTAATGATTTTATTATTTAATAATAATTATTACCAAACAAGAAATATTTATTGAAAATTTGGTACAAAAATTCTATTACAATGGCTAGCGCTAGAGCCAGAATAAGGAATGATAGGCTGAATTGTTTTTATTTTATTTATTCGATTTTGTAATAAAAAATTATTATATAATTATCAAATATTTCAATTTAAAAAATTTATTAATATTATTTTTATTATTATTTTATGTTTTATAATTTTATATGAATTAAATTTTTTTTTGTACATATATCAATACCTTCGGTTTAAATATTTATTTATTTAATTTGTATAGAAATACTTTATAATTTTATGTCATTTAGTTTGGTTTAATTTATAAATTTACATTAGATAATTGGTGCCTCTTGTATTTTTTGAGTTTAGTAGAATAACAGTAGTTTTTAATATTTTTTATTATGTTAGGAAGTTGATTAAAAGTACTAAAATCTGCAGGTCATACCACGTTTATGGATCTCAGTTCTTGATAACGGCTGGTAAACATTGACAGCATTTCTTGTACTTCTACCGCTCTTAAAATTTTGATCTTGTAGTGATATTTTAATAAAAATGAATTATTAATTTATCTAAAATTTTAAAATTATTTATTAGACTATATACGAATATAATTACTAGAATTTAGAAAATATACTATAAATTAAAAAGAATTATTCGAAAAAAGACTAATTTAAAGTTTAATAAGACTAATTTGATGTGTAGTAAAAGGACTTTTTACGCTTTAATGCTATTGTATGATGTATGTATACATAATAAACTTTTTTTTAAATGGAAATATCATTATTATGTACCTATCTATTCATAACTAGATATACATAGTAAAGACTAATTTAAAGTTTAATAAGACTAATTTGATGTGTAGTAAAAGGACTTTTTACGCGTTAATGCTATTGTATGATGTATGTATACATAATAAACTTTTTTTTAAATGGAAATATCATGATTATGTACCTATCTATTCATAACTAGATATACATAGTAAAGACTAATTTAAAGTTTAATAAGACTAATTTGATGTGTAGTAAAAGGACTTTTTACGCGTTAATGCTATTGTATGATGTATGTATACATAATAAACTTTTTTTTAAATGGAAATATCATGATTATGTACCTATCTATTCATAACTAGATATTTAAAGTTAAACAAGTAACTAAAAATATAATTTCATAAATACTTTAGAATACATATTATCTGATGTATATATACATAAGTATGTATTGTATATAACTCACTGGAATAGTACACAAAAATTTGTGTATATAATATTAATATTATTTTATCCCTTCTGACGTCATTCAAGTTGTTAGCTTTCTCTTTTAAAAATTTAAACATTACCATTTATATGGTAGCACATTTTCCATGCAACCAATTTAGCCTTTTCCTTTTGTGTAAATTACATGTGTTACATTTAGTCAACAAGCATAATTATTGATATAGCATAAATATTGGATGTACTACTATAGTCAACTACATGTACATACATAGTATGTATTATGCGTTCATGTTGTAAACGTAATTATTAAATTTTATATGTATGTAAAGCAATGAAAATATTTGCTAGTGATATATGAAAAAATTGATTACATATATTTTAAAAATTATATTTATTATAACTAATAAAAATGAATATGGACATAAAATATGTTATATTTTGGAAATATAATATGTATATAAGTATGTATAATATTTATGAATGTATTTGAATTTTAAGGGGAAAATTTTTTGCGCAAATTAAGAATAATGAATAATGTATGTAAAACATTGCATACATACATATATAATATTTCAACTTTTGCGCATTTTGAATTGATCTTTTTTTTCATAAATTTCCAATAAGTTATATATACAAATACTTAGTATAATGTCAAACTTTAATGTTAATTTGAAAATTAATTTAAATATAAGTTATTCTTAAAAATAAATGTAACAAATTGTATAAAATACTGGAAGCTAGAAATTATTGTTTTATTTTATTGCAATGTAACTATGTCATTTAAATTATCAATTAATATGAAATATGACGTAAAAGTATCTTACAATAAAAATATACTAAGGATTGTCACGAGTATATTTTTTCTAAGGGGAACGTGCCCTACTAAAATGCTTAACAATTTTGTAACATTTTTTTCAGTAGAGCGAATATGTGTATATAAGTTTAATCTTTTATAACTTAAAATTTGATATAGAATTTACTTTTTTCATCCATTTTGCTTGAAAAGCACAAAACTTAATTCAGTGTTAAAATGTAACTTAATTTTTTTTTAAATGTATTATTATAAGCGAAGAAAAATTTAGGTGACGTCATACTTTCAGTTTAAGGTCAGCGGCCTAGTTTCCACTTTTCCATTCCCTTCCATATATGCACTAAATAGATACATATAAAATAAACAAATATAATAATTATTATAGTACATATAATATTGATTTATAAAAAAAGAATGTATGTATGTATTTATGCGAATACCAATTTTCATATTATTTTTTATTATTATTTATTAACCATAAAATAATTTATGTAATTTATGTGCAATAAGGTATTTTAATTTGATGCAAAACGTCATCATTTGCTATTATACTACACATATGCGATGTACTTGTTTTACACCACACTCAAGTCCATGAACTAGAAATACACATTATTAATAATTTGAATAATTTATGTATACACATAATACATATGTAGCTAATTTAGTTTATTTAAAACTAATTTAAATTTAATTATTATTCTTAAATTAAAAATTTTAAAATTTTAAAAACTTAACTCTAGATACTTTTGATCTAGATATAATAAATTATTTCAGGATAATTAGATAAATACATATATATGTGTACGACGTACATTCCTATATAAATTATAATTGATATAAAAAATTTTTAATTTTATTCAGACAAATTTATAGAAATAAGAGAAAATGTAAAATTTGTTACTTACTTTCTTGGTAAAAATTCCTATATATAATAAAAATATAATAATTTAACAAAAAAAAAAATTTAATCGACTACTTTCAGAACTAATACAATCTGATCCCATAATCTAAATCTGAATAATTTAATAAAATTGTAATTTATATGTACAACATATTTTCTTGTTTCAGTATGCAATTTCATTGTTCACGAAAGATGCGTAACTAGCGTAGTAACTCCTTGTTCGGGAATAGCCCCATGTATTATCAAGGTATGTCACCATTAAATTGCCCTATTTTTGAAATAACTAATTATTTTACTATTTTATTAATAATTTCAAATATATCCAATATAATATTTATACAGAATCCGGTTGCCCATTGCTGGTCCGAGCCAACACATCACAAACGGAAATTCTGCACAGTTTGCCGGAAGCGATTAGATGAAACTCCTGCAGTTCATTGCTTAAGTAAGCTTTAGCTATATAGTTATATACAATGCAATAATAAATTTATTTTCCCAACAATATAGTTTGTGAGTATTTTGCACATGTTGAGTGTCAAGATTTTGCTGTTCCAGATTGTAAAGAAAACGCAACTTATGTTCCTGGCAAGGAAATTTTAAACGTAAAACATAGAGTATGTTTTTGAATTTTAATATAATTGTTCCAAAAGTCTTATTCAAAAACAATTTTTTTCATATTTAGCATCACTGGCGAGAAGGAAATCTTCCAGCGACATCAAAATGTGCTGGTTGCAAGAAAACATGTTGGTCTTCAGAATGTCTTACTGGTATGTAATTTTATTATGTACTTATGTTTAAGAAAAACTAGATTAGAACTATTAACAAAACACAAATAATACTTGGACTATAAATTAAAATGAACTTTTTATTTTTTTATTCTGATTCTGATTAGTATATAGATACATAAACATATATGTAATTTGTTTTCTAACTGAGTCTATAATTTATTAGGCAATAGCCTTAAAAAAATAAACACAACCACTTTTCATATCCCTAATATTTTAACAAGAATAAAAATCAATCAAATGATGTTACTTGTAATGATGTGGTCAATAAATTAATCTAAACCTAAGTCTTGTTGTTTTGTGGTTATGGTTAGTTACTAATCTAAAGTATTTTTTCTATTTTTTGAAGAATATTTCGAGTATTAAGTATAAGTATATAAGTTTTTAATATTAAAATAATTTATCACCTAATCAGTTTCAATACGATGTCTGATAGTCATACTACAATTTTAGTGTGTACCTACCTATTTATATACCATATTAAATACATAATAATTTTCGCCTAAACCAATATTTTGGGTTTAAGCAAGGATAGAACAGATCCGCCTACGGGACGAACTTTAAAGTTTTTATAAATACAAAATATTAGTTTTAAATATTTCAAGCTTTGGTCTATTATAAACTTACAATGTACACAATGTACATGTTATTTTATATAACTGTTTCAAATTTAACACCGGACAGAGAGCCAACCAAATTTTTTTCAAACAAGCGTTAACATAAAGAATTTTTTAAGAAAAATCTTAGAAATAACCCACTTTATATATACTATTATATGTATATGACTTATTTCTTAGGTTATCGTTGCGAATGGTGTGGAATGACAACCCATGGCGGCTGCCGGAACTTCATTTTAACCGATTGCACATTTGGTATCTTTCAACCAATTTACTTGCCACCGCATGCTGTTTCAATTCCACGAACCGAAGTACCAATGGAAGATATAATTGGAGTCCAAGTGAAATTAAAAAGTATGCCATTGCAAAGGGACCTATCATGTCGTACGTATTCAAACTACCAAATACAATATTAAATATATTCGTTAAATACCTATATGTATACGTAATATTGGTGTATATGTTGTATAATTTATATGCTTTTGCTTGATTTAGTTAACGAACATATAGTTTGTATTGTATTAAATTATATCTAAATTATTTTTATGCATTTTCTTCCTTACACATATATTTTGTATTTTTGTATATTTATGAATGTATTATATTTTTTTTCCAATTGTCACGATTTTATTTTTTATTTAGAATTTTATAATTTTATTTTTTAATTTTATTTAGCGGAATTAAGAACAATAGCATTTATAGATGAAAATGTTGATGATGATAATGAATCAATTAATAGTGAACTTTCAATCAAATTTTATGAAAAACAGCGTAAAAATATGAAAGTTATAACTACAATTGAACAACAAAAAAAACTTTTGAAAAAGTATCAGAAAAGTCGTTCACCGGTTTCAAGTAATTCAAGTTTATTTCATAAAATAACAGTGTCATGTCAAAAAAGTTGGCCTCGAATAAATTATAACAATAATGATGATAATACAATTATTATAAATGGTATATCAAATATATCCAATAATAAATTAATTAACAAAATTCCTGTTACAATTTCTGGTGATATTGATAATGCTGATATTGATTCTATTATTAATTTAACTAGTGATAGAATAAATGTCAGTAAAAATTCATTAAGTACAAATCAAAGTATAAGTTCTTATTCAGAAAATAATTCGAATCTACATTATGATCATGACGATAATTGGTCAGAATTAAATGCTCAAAATTTAAATTATCTTAAATCAAATTATATTTTAAAAACAAATTCATCTATAAAAAAATATCATTGTAATAATATAATTACTAATAATTGTGAACCAGTTGTCCGAAGCAAATCATTTCAAGAACAAGATGTACGCTTAAAACCAAAAAAAAATTCTAGATATTTTATTAAAAGAAAGAATTCAAGTTTAAATAAAAGTGATTTAAATTTTGATACAATTTCACAAAATATAGAAATTACTGTACAAGATGAATACGGAAATTATAAAACAAATGTCCATAAATTATTTGAGGACACAAAAGACATTGATAAAATAAAAGATAATCATCATAATGATCACATCTTAGGCAGAATATTTCGTCGCATGAGAAAATTTACATTAGGATGGAAAAAATCAAGATGTAGAAGTAATAGAGGTGAATTATAATTTTGCAGTTTTACGTTATGGTTTTCTTTTTTTTCTTTTTTACTTAATTTCAAAATACACATATATAAATACATATATGTATATATATATATATATATATATAATACATATTATATATATATATATATATATATATATATATATATATATATATATATATATATTTAAGATTTTCATTATTTTATTTTTGTTTACTTATATGTATAATTATAGATTTTTATTAATTTTTTTAATTTATATTAAAGAATTAGTTACAAAGAATATTTAAAATAAGTATTGCTTTTATTCACATTAAATTGAATTATAATTATGTACTACTTACTCTATGATTTTTTTTTGTAAATTTGTTGATGTTAAAATGCTAATATAAAATAAATTGTTGAGCACTTTGTTAATTTATTACAACCACCCGAGTAAAATTAATTTTTATCTTTCAAAAAACAATTTGAAAATAATATAAAAAAGCTTGTTATTTTATTTTGATTGTTATTCGTAATAACATCTAAGAAATTGTATAGAATGTACATATTCCAGCTTTGATTAAATCTCATTTTAAATTTCTATACATAATTGCTTTTAAAAAAATGAAACTGCTGAGCATCACTATGACTTAATTTCAATATAAGCATCATATTTAGCTAAAGATAAATATATTTAATATTTGTTGTTTACATTAGGATGGATATTTATTAATATTTGTTGTTTACATTAGGATCGAATTTAGCAGTGACAAATATACCTACTTAAGTAAATAAAACTAATGTTTATAAATTATAATTTTAATTTATTAAATATTTTATATAAAGTAATAAAAATGAGAATATAGCCAAAAGCCAAAGACTTAAGTTAAATTAAAAAATAATGTATTATAGAAAATTTTGTATATACATATGTACTTATTTTTAAAATATTTTAAAAAAATTTTTTCACCTTTTGAATTTCTTATGATTGATTACACATAAACACTTCAGATAACTAATAAATAATTGCATGATGAAAGCAAAATTCTCTTAAATTCATGTAAGTGTCGAATATTATTATATGCCTGAATATATTAGACTGAGAAGAATCTGCTTTATCTATTATGATTTCATATGCTATTTATACATAATGTTAACATATTAAAAATTATTAACATTATTTATTTTGAATATTGATAGAAATGATCTAAATATAAATATTATTATTAAAATGAATTTTTTTAAATGTGTATGGAATCGGAATGTATTCAACTTTTTTTACTTCTAGCTCGAAGTATATCAGAAGAATTTAGTAGCGGAGATGCAGCTAGATTTCGGGAAGAAGAATATGGTAAATCGGAATCATTACCCAGTGGTTCAGCTGGTGGTAGTTCATCATCCCATTATCGTCCAGAATGTTCAGGTCAACAATCCAGAGCTGATAGGGAGAGAGAAAGAAAAGAAAGAGATCGCGAAGAACGCGATGAAGGTATATAAATATATCAGTATATAATATATACATATGTGTATATATATTTATTTAAAATCCTATAATGTAAATTTAGAAATGATCAAAGTATTTGACGGAAATACATCTTTAAGACGAAGGATTTTTCGTGTTATTACTGTTCCCAGAACTTATACCTTAGAACAATTATTGACGGCATCAATAAGGGCTTTTCATATATCACGAGAACCACATGTAAAGATTATTAAATATTATATTATTAAAAAAAAAAAAATTTATTAATGTAAATAGGCTTTTTTTTTAACTGATTTATATTCAATTGGTGGAGAGGACATTCCTTTGCAAGATCCAAATCCAGTAATGAATTTAACTCATTTAGAAGGTAAGCGACCAGCCATATTTCTAAGGTTTCAAGACAGAGAGTATGATGGAGGTTTTGTTCGTGTGTATCCTGGTAAACTCCAATCACAAGTTGAAGAGCCATTCGTAAGCGTTCCTGTAGATAATAGTACTACTGTTAAAGATTTAATTAGAGAAGCTCTTGATAGATTTGGATTACACGATAATCAAATACAAGATTATAGGTATATTATATATAAAATATACTTAATAATAACCAACAAAAATAAAACAACAAATTATTTAAATTTTAGATGTTCGGAAGTTTTATTAGATCGTGGTGTAACTGAACGAATTTTATCATGGAATGAAAGGCCATGGGAAATAATGAAACAACTTGGAAAGGATTCAATACGTCAAATGGAACTAATGAGATTTTATTTACAGCATAAACAAGATCCCCATGGACCAAATATAGCACTTTTTGTTGGAAACTTACCACCTGGACTATCACAAAGAAATTATGAACAAATTCTTTGTAAATATGCTACAGAAGAGAATAAATTTTCAAGTATTGGTCCAATATATTATGAATATGGTTCGGTTGTAATTACGTTCGAGGATTCCCAAAAGGCTGTAAATTATTTTCATTATAATTATAACTTATATATTATAATAAACTTAATTATAAATTATTAGGTACGAGCATTTTACAATTTACGAGATACAATTGTTGAAGACAAAAAACTTTTAGTTTTATTATTACCTAATATTGAACCTAGTATGGTACCAACCGATGTTCGGCCTCTGTTGGTATTTGTAAATGTTAAATCTGGAGGTTGTCAGGGATTGGAATTAATATCAAGCTTTAGAAAATTATTAAATCCTTATCAGGTTTTTGATTTGGATAATGGTGGTCCATTACCAGGGTAATTATATATATACATATATTTAAAATAAATGATAGAATAAATAAAAAATTATTAAATTTCTAGACTTTATGTATTTCGACAAATTAAGCATTATAAAATATTAGTTTGCGGTGGCGATGGTACCATAGGATGGGTTTTACAATGTCTTGATAATGTTGGCCAAGACTCAGAATGTTCCAGTCCTCCATGTGCTATAGTACCTTTGGGAACTGGTAAGTAATTAAATACCTCTTCAATATATAATTACATATAAATGAAAATTATAAACATATAAATTTATAAAGGTAATGATTTGGCAAGAGTATTACGATGGGGTCCTGGTTATACCGGTGGTGAAGATCCACTTAATTTATTACGTGATGTAATAGAGGCTGAGGAAATTCGTTTAGATCGTTGGACAGTAGTATTTCATCCAGAAGATAAACCAGAGGATTCAGCGCTAAAAGCGCCTTCGAATGCTACTGGTAAGAAGAAGAAGGTTCACCAAAAACATCTATCACAACAGAATCAACAATCTCAATTACCGGCGATCACATCGAGTGATATATCAGGTCATTTGATGTCTTCTTCAAAAGACAAATAAATTTAAAAAAAAATAATAGTAACGATCTATAAAAGAAATTGACTACAATACAAACATGACAAAATCGCCAATTTAAATAAAAAAAATCTATAAAGTTTTAGTCAATGTCCTGTATGTAATCAAAGATATGTGTATATATGTATAATGCAAGTTGTAAATGTGATTGCATGTCGTAACATTTGATGTATTGTATATTTGGTGTATATTTGCAATTCAATTGCCGCGTTCAGAACTATCTAGCGCCTCTTGACATCGAGGTCGAACATTTTTTCTTCTGAACGGTTATTTTCTCGGGACTCGAAGTGAAGCGCTAGAATTTTTTCTAGAGGAAAATAATTATGCTAAATATAGATCGCAAATTTTTTTTGACAGGAATATGGAATAAGATGTTTTGACGGATATCTAGCGAAAATTTTTACTGAACAGCTATTTAATTTTTGCTGCTCTATCTATTGTGGCTCTTTGCATTAATAGACACGCTAGATAGTTCTGAACGCGGTAATTTGTTTAACTAGTAAGATTAAATTTTAGTTTATATATGTTTATATATGTATATACGGTATATATATATATATATATATATATATATATATATATATATATATAATAGTAGTTTATGTTTACAATATTTTGCCGTCTATACAGAATTTATTGTTACTAACATGAATTAAAATCGACTACACTGATAATATTATTCTCTGTGATCAAATAGTGGTTGAGGTTGAAGATATAAATGTTGTACCTGTAAAAGCATATTTCTGTTATTGTTGGGTAACAATTAAAAATGGCTAACAATTATTAAGAAATATAAATCAGGTTTGATGTTAAATTTAAAAATTATTGAATTTTATGCTTATTTAAATGGTTATAAAAAATAGTGTGTTTCCCTTTCCACCTTATAAATTTTTTGTGTTCCACATAGTAGTGTAAATGGCACATCTATACATATAATATAAAATATGTAATTACAAAACAGTGTCCTTTATAGTAATTGAACAATAATTCATAATATAGAAGAATTATATTTATTAACTCTGTTTTATTAACAAATCTATTTACAATAAGGCGATCTGACCTAACTAAATTTTTCTTGTAACTAAATTGTAAATTGCTATAAATTAGATAGATAATAATTATTTGCTTGTATTATTTTTATTTTTAAACTAATCTGCCAAATGTTCAATTAAAATTTCTGTTATAATTTTTCAAATTTTGTATTTATATAGTTTATGTATTTGTTTTTCCAAAGATATTTGCCATGTAATTAATATAAATGAAATGTAGAAATTTGTATTTGTATTTATATTATAATTTTAATTTTCAAAATTCCATTTTTTGGTAAATAGTTAATAGTTAATAATTCGTTCCATTCGTTAATTTAAATTATAAGATCAATTTAAATTTACACTATTACTAAATCTGCCATGTAATTAATATAAATGAATTGTAGATATGATAATTAAGTACTATGCAAATAGGATATTATTTATTTTATATGCTAAAATCAAATTATAATTCTGTGATACTAGAAAAAAAAATAGAAGCTTTATATAAAAATGCAGCGCAGCTGAACTACCGATCAATAGTTTTATAATTATAGGCTTTTTTAAATTTCACTAATGTAAATGCATGTCACAGATTTTAAAATTATAACAACTGTGATTTTATACTACTACTTACTACCTTTCAGATGCGACATTAAACCTATTTTTTTTAGGCTTATTGACTATTGGCAATCACATTTTAAAAAATAACATTTTATATATTTTAGTATTCAGCCCCTTTAGCGGTAGAAATTTTAAATATGCTTACTGGCACCGTATTCTACTCTTAAATACCTTTGTAGCGATCACATCTGGTTCTCAATAAATCAAGCTTTCTATGGGTGTGTCTATCATGAACTTGTGTGTACAGTAACTATGTGAAATAACTGCTTTTTATTGTTTACATTGGACAGACGGACAGAAAAGCGTTAACATAAGGGATTTTTTAAAAAAAAAAGCCCTAAAAATAGTAAAATTTGTGGTTGTGTAGTTGTAAATATGTATTTTACAAAAAGATCGCAGAATTATCATAATTAAAAATATAATATTATATGTATAATTTACCAAATATAATTTAATGCACTTTTTAAATATTGCTTCATTACTTTTTAATAGCAATATAGATTGTTTTTATTATTATTTTTTTCATTTAAAAATCAATTTATTAACGTATACATAATTTTTTCTATCCTATATAATTTATGGGATTTTTCTTCGGGCAGAAAAAATCAATTAAATAAATTATTTTTTTAATTTTAATCAAAAATTTGTTTCTTTGGGCATGAAAAATAAATTTTTTTTTATCTAGATCAATTTTGTGAAATCTAGATTTTTTTCAAGATTTACCCCCTCGTCAATACATTTCAAAACAATACCTGATGATTTCGAGTTTGCTTTGTCGATTAATTTCATTTATCAAGTATTTCAAAATTTTTTAAATCACTTTTCATTTAAAAAAAATAAAAAATAATTATATATAGCTAGATGTGAGTTTTTTTGTAAATAAAAAAATGGACATGCTCGATTGGGCAGCATTTAGATCAACTTTTTTATCAATCCCAAAGAAAAACCCTATTAATATATTGTAAAGTCAATTTATTATTTCTTAAAATCGCAATAAAATAAGCACAATGTAGAATTACTTATTTTCTACAAAGTTACCTTTCTTATGTAAAGTATTATTACTTAAATTTCACATCAAATTTATCGTTCGATCTTTAAAAAATCATTTTTTGACCATCACCGCGCCGCATAAAATTTTTAAAGACAATTTGTAAATGTTGACAAATTTATGTGTACTATATGTATAAATAATATAGAATTTTATATTAATATTTAACCAAAGTCATTGATTTAAGTTATACATAATTAAATCAAATTATATATTATAATTTGATAATTTCCCGAATAATATGAATAAATATAAATTTTTATATGTTTGAGGTGTACAAATTATGTTATTACATTTTCGGCATATTTTTCTCAATTTCTTATTCACAAATAAATTTAAAAATTATCATTTAATTCTTTTTATTAATATTAATTTACATATTTTTAACAGAGAAACCTTGCAATTTAATAGCACAATGTTTTGTACAGATACACAAACTGAAATCTACGACTATAAAAATAATAAATTTGCAAGGTTTCCCTGTAAATACATGAAGCTTGCAAATTGTGATAGATGTGCTTTTGAATAGAACAGAACTAAAAAAAATCTCAATGTAAATGTTGATACAAAAAATTATTGTAATTAACATTTTAAAATTATAAGAAGGAAAAATTAAGTTTCGTTAGATTCTGATTTAAAGAGAAAAAAAACAAATTATAATGTCTATAGAATATATTTAATTAAAAATTTTAATTTGTTATTAGGTGGAGGTGGTACTCAAAGTGAGGATAATTCTCAAATATTTGTTATGAATAACTATTTCGGTATTGGAATTGATGCAGACTTATGTTTAGATTTTCATAATGCTCGTGAAGAAAATCCTAATAAATTTAATTCAAGACTTCACAATAAAGGTGTATATGTAAAAATGGGATTGAGAAAAATGGTTGGCCGAAAAATGGTAAAAGAATTACATAAAGAACTAAGACTAGAAGTCGATGGTAAATTAGTAGAACTACCACCTGTTGAGGGAATAATAATATTAAATATTTTAAGGTATTATCACATATAATGTTTTGTTTACATAATTTTCAAATTAATATCATTTTGAATTATAGTTGGGGTTCTGGTGCAAATCCTTGGGGTCCTGAAAAGGAAGATAATTTCACAAAACCAAATCATTATGATGGTATGCTGGAAATAGTTGGTGTTACAGGTGTTGTACACCTTGGACAAATACAATCTGGTTTAAGATCTGCAATGAGAATAGCTCAAGTAATAAATTAACTTTTTATACAATATTAAAGTATTTTTTTGTTTTGGTTTTTTTTTTACATTTATAAAACTTTTTTAATTTAATATTATTTTAAAGGGTGGCCATATTAAAATTCACCTGCACTCTGATATACCTGTACAAGTTGATGGAGAACCATGGGTACAAAGTCCGGGAGATGTTGTTGTTCTAAAATCTGCTTTAAAGGTCTGTATTCATATTTGTAGCTTTTATATTATTTAAAAGAAAACGTTCAAAATATATTAAATCTTTAATATTTTATTTCATTTATTTATTTTGTTTTTTAACTTATTACGCAATTAAAACACAACTATATGCACAATATACCATGTAGCAAATAAAGATAACACATTATATAACTTTTAATTAAATTTTCTTTTAATTATATTATTTTAAATACTACATATTAATATTAATTTTTTAAAACTTATTAACTAGCCAAGTGCAGTTTTGAATAATTTGCATTTTTTTACTATTTCATAGATTTTCACGATTTAGATTTATGCATGTATTTTGTACAATTTTAACTTTCAACTTATATGCTATTTAAAATTACATTATATACATAAATATTAAAATTTTCAATTAATAAACCTACTCCGCATATTAAGAAGGCTTTTATATAATTATATATTAAAAATGATACGTTTTTTTAATTATATGTTGTAAAATAAACATACTTAAATATTACCTTATAGATATAGTTCATAAAAAATTTTCACACATCAAATAGAACTAGCAATATAAATTTTCGACATAAAAAATTTAGATTCTTATAAAATATTCTCCTAATTTATTAATTTTAATCATTATTTGTTATTATACTGGGAATTATATATATTTATTATGCCTATATTTTCAATTTACCTCTTCTTACAAATTTAATGGTTTAATATCGGTTTTTAGTAAATTTTCCTAAAATAAAGTTATAGCAAATCATGATATAATCGACAGTATATAGCTAATTTCATTTAAAAAAAATATAATATAGAAAGTAGATTTTTAAGTCAAATTAGTTTCGCCAATACAATTTTGTAAATTGTTATAATAATTTAGTATCGATAGTGACTATGTTAAATATTTAAACTGATGTTTTGTGTCAATCAAGTTTTTCATGTTTTTTGGGCAATTCATATTTAATTTTTTTAATATTCGAATTAATAAGATAATAAGAAATTTTATAGTACATATAATAATATTTGATATATACACGTTGTGATCAAAGATATTATTAAATACCTTTGAAATGTCAAATTAATCAGTTTGTATTCAAAAATACTAAGGCTCATAATAAATAATAATTTACCCAGAATAAGTTATTGTACAAACTTTACTTCGTGCAGTATTTTCCTAAGATCTGTTTTTAAATATTAATCTTAAAGTAAAATCAATCACAATAAGCAAGAAGTCATATAATAAATATAACTTTAAATTAATCCCGCAAAAAATTATTGCACTGTATGAACGAATAATTTTTTATTATATTTTATATTAGCCCTGTTTTTTTGTAGACGGGTATATTGTATTGCAAAATTTTTGCAAAAAAACGATCCACTTAACATAGGAGGCGAAAATTTTTTTTTATTTCATACACAGTTGAATTTATCAGCTGATAATTTTTTTTAAAATCACATTAACTTTGAGTTTTATAAACATAAAAAAAAAATCATTAAATGTCATTAAAAAATATAAAACTTCCTTTTTTTCTTTAATAAATTGCTATTTTTTAATGTAAAAAAAAACATAGGCTATGCCTTTTTTGTCCAATGTATTTGAAATAAATGAAATGAAATGAAATGGAATATTGACAACAGAGCCATCTACATGTCATATTATTAACTATTTATCAATTACAATTCATTTGCGATATATAAATAACTACTGTAATTCTCATTTTTTTGCCAACAAATTGTTGTTGTTTTCAATGTAAAATTTTGCAATACAACATACCCCGTCTACAAAAAAACAGGGCTATTATCAATTTATATAATAATTTTCTTAAATAATAGAAAATCATGAAAAATTTTAAATAATTTAAATCAATTATCAATAGCCCAGTTATATTTTATTTATTACTTTTGGGTTTTTTTTTTTAAAAATTAAACGACATTTATTTAACACTGCGATAATTTATATATACATATTTTTCAGATCAAATTGGTCTTTTTTTCAAAATATTGAAATTGGTCGTTTCAAATTAAGCTTTTTGGTCTTTGGAAAAAAATAACGAATTTTATTTGAAAAGGGGCAAAATATAAATTTATAAAATTAAAATTTTTGATTTGGGGGGACAATATTATCTATTCGAATTGTTAAAAGACCAAATTGACCTGAAAGTGCTATATATATATAATTTAATTTTGATTTAACACATCAATTTTTAATTATATTTATGATTTTCATTTTTTTAAATGTCATTTTTTAATTCTCTCTTTTTATAAAAAAAACTTAAAC
>CATKHZ010000021.1:0-19932 GCA_949752835.1 Empis stercorea | reverse complement strand
AAAAATTAATAATAACAAATTTATCTTTCTAAACATGTTAGTCATAATTTAACATATAATTCAACATATATTTAACAAAATCATAAT
This sequence comes from Empis stercorea, assembly GCA_949752835.1. Lineage (NCBI taxonomy): Eukaryota > Metazoa > Arthropoda > Insecta > Diptera > Empididae > Empis > Empis stercorea. The sequence continues at coordinate 19,845 of CATKHZ010000021.1, read as the reverse complement.
TTTTTTGACTTTTTTGGCATTTTTTTCAAAATTTCTTATTTTTAAAACTTAAAAATAACAAATTTATTCAGCGAAATTTATCTTTCTAAACATGTTAATCATAATTTAACATATGACTCAACATACATATAACAAAAAACATAATTTAGTTAACTTTTTGGCAATTATTTTAAAAATTTCTTAATTTTTTAAAGAAAAATTAAAAATAACAAATTTATTCAGCGAAATATATGTTTCTAACCATGTTAATCATAATTTAACATATAATTCAACATACATTTAACAAAAAACATAATTTAGTTGACTTTTTTTGTTAATTTTTTAAAAATGTCTTAATTTTTATAAAGAAAAATTAAAAATTACAACTTTATTCAGCGAAATTTATTTTTCTAAACATATTAATCATAATTCAACATAGAATTCAACATACATTTAACAAAAAACATAATTTAATTGACTTTTTTGGCATTTTTTTTTTAAATTTCTTAATTTTTATAAAGAAAAATTAAAAATAACAACTTTATTCAGCGAAATTTATTTTTCTAAACATGTGAAACATAATTTAACATATAATTCAACATATATTTAACAAAAAACATAATTTAGTTGACTTTTTTGGCAATTTGTTTAAAAATTTGTTAATTTTTATAAAGAAAAATTAATAATAACAAATTTATGTTTCTAAACATGTTAATCATAATTTAACATATAATTAAACATATATTTAACAAAAACATAATTTAGTTAACTTTTTTTAGTTGACTTTTTTATGCCAATTTTTTAAAAATTTCTTAATTTTTTAAAGAAAAATTAAAAATAACAAATTTATTCAGCGAAATTTATGTTTCTAAACATGTTAATCATTATTTAACATATAATTCAACATACATTTAACATAAAACATAATTTAGTTGACTTTTTTTGTTAATTTTTTAAAAATGTCTTAATTTTTATAAAGAAAAATTAAAAATAACAACTTTATTCAGCGAAATTTATGTTTCTAAACATGTTAATCATAATTTAACATATAATTCAACATACATTTGACAAAAAACATAATTTAGTTGACTTTTTTGGCAATTTTTTTAAAAATTTCTTAATTTTTTAAAGAAAAATTAAAAATAACAAATTTATTCAGCGAAATTTATGTTTCTAACCATGTTAATCATAATTTAACATGTAATTCAACATACATTTAACAAAAAACATAATTTAGTTGACTTTTTTTGTTAATTTTTTAAAAATTTCTTAATTTTTATAAAGAAAAATTAAAAATTACAACTTTATTCAGCGAAATTTATTTTTCTAAACATATTAATCATAATTCAACATAGAATTCAACATACATTTAATAAAAAACATAATTTAGTTGACTTTTTTGGCAATTTTTTAAAAATTTCTTAATTTTTATAAAGAAAAATTAAAAATTACAACTTTATTCAGCGAAATTTATGTATCTAAACATGTTAATCATAAATTAACATATAATTCAACATATATTTAACAAAAAACATAATTTAGTTGACTTTTTTGGCATTTTTTTAAAAATTTGTTAATTTTTATAAAGAAAAATTATAAATAACAAATTTATTCACCTAAATTTATGTTTTTAAACATGTTAATCATAATTTAACATATAATTAAACATATATTTAACAAAAAACATAATTTAGTTGAGTTTTTTAAGTTGACTTTTTTATGCCAATTTTTTAAAGAAAAAATATAAATAACAAATTAATTCAGCGAAATTTATGTTTCTAAACATGTTAATCATTATTTAACATATAATTCAACATAGATTTAACAAAAAAACATAATTTAGTTGACTTTTTTTGCCAATTTTTTAAAAATTTCTTAATTTTTGAACGAGAAATTAAAAATAACAAATTTATTCAGCGAAATTTATGTTTCTAAACAAGTTAGTCATAATTTAACATATAGTTCAACATACATTTAACAAAAAACATAATTTAGTTGACTTTTTTGTAAATTTTTTTAAAAATTTGTTAATTTTTATAATATATATTCAGCTAAATTTATGTTTCTTAACATGTTAATCATCATTTGACATACAATTCAACATACATTTAACAAAAACCATAATCTAGTTAACTTTTGTGGCAATTTTTTTAAAAATTTCTTGATTTTTATAAAGAAAAATTTAAAATAACAACTTTATTCATCGAAATTTATGTTTGTAAACATGTTAGTCATAATTTAACATATAATTCAACATACATTTAACAAAAAACATAATTTAGTTGACTTTTTTGGCAATTTTTTCAAAATTTCTTGTTTTTAAAGAAAACTTAAAAATAACAAATTTATTCAGCGAAATTTATCTTTCTAAACATGTTAATCATAATTTAACATATAACTCAACATACATATAACAAAAAACATAATTTAGTTGACTTTTTTGGAAATTATTTAAAAAAATTCTTAATTTTTAAATAAAAATTAAAATAACAAATTTATTCAGCTAAATTTATGTTCCTAACCATGTTAATCATAATTTAACATATAATTCAACATATATTTAACAAAAAACATAATTTAGTTGACTTTTTTTGTTAATTTTTAAAAAATTTCTTAATTTTTATAACGAAAAATTAAAAATTACAAATTTATTCAGCGAAATTTATTTTTCTAAACATATTAATCATATTCAACATACATTTAACAAAAAACATAATTTAGTTGACTTTTTTGGCAATTTTTTAAAAATGTCTTAATTTTTATAAATAAAAATTAAAAATAACAACTTTATTCAGCGAAATTTAACTTTCTAAACATGTTAGTCATAATTTAACATATTATTCAACATATATTTAACAAAAAACATAATTTAGTTGACTTTTTTGGCAATTTTTTTAAAAATTTGTTAATTTTTATAAAGAAAAATTAAAAATAACAAATTTATTCAACTAAATTTATGTTTCTAAACATGTTAATCATAATTTAACATATAATTAAACATATATTTAACAAAAAACATAATTTAGTTGACTTTTTTATGCCAATTTTTTAAAAATTTCTTAATTTTTTAAAGAAAAATTAAAAATAACAAATTTATTCAGCGAAATTTATGTTTCTAAATATGTTAATCATAATTTAACATATAATTCAACATACATTTTACGAAGAAACATAATGTAGTTGACTTTTTCGCCAATTTTTTAAAAATTTCTTAATTTTTTAAAGAAAAATTAAAAATAACAAATTTATTCAGCGAAATTTAGGTTTCTGAACAAGTTAATCATAATTTAACATATAATTCAACATACATTTAACAAAAAAGATAACTTAATTGACTTCTTGTCAATTTTTTTAAACATTTGTTAATTTTTATAAAAAAAATTTAAAATAACAAATTTATTCAGCTAAATTTATGTTTCTAAACATGTTGATCATCATTTGACATACAATTCAACATATATTTAACAAAAAACCTAATTTAGTTGACTTTTGTGGCAATTTTTTAGAAATTTCTTAATTTTTATAAAGAAAAATTAAAAATAACAACTTTATTCAGCGAAATTTATGTTTCTAAACATGGTGATCATAATTTAACATATAATTCAACATACATTTAACAAAAAACATAATTTAGTTGACTTTTTTGGCAATTTGTTTAAAAATTTGTTAATTTTTATAAAGAAAAATTAATAATAACAAATTTATGTTTCTAAACATGTTAATGATAATATACCATATAATTAAACATATATTTAACAAAAACATAATTTAGTTAACTTTTTTTAGTTGACTTTTTTATGCCAATTTTTTAAAAATTTCTTAATTTTTTAAAGAAAAATTAAAAATAACAAATTTATTCAGCGAAATTTATGTTTCTAAACATGTTAATCATTATTTAACATATAATTCAACATACATTTAACATAAAACATAATTTAGTTGACTTTTTTTGTTAATTTTTTAAAAATGTCTTAATTTTTATAAAGAAAAATTAAAAATAACAACTTTATTCAGCGAAATTTATGTTTCTAAACATGTTAATCATAATTTAACATATAATTCAACATACATTTGACAAAAAACATAATTTAGTTGACTTTTTTTGTTAATTTTTAAAAATTTCTTAATTTTTTAAAGAAAAATTAAAAATTACAACTTTATTCAGCGAAATTTATGTTTCTAACCATGTTAATCATAATTTAACATAGAATTCAACATACATTTAACAAAAAAACATAATTTAGTTGACTTTTTTTGTTAATTTTTTAAAAATTTCTTAATTTTTATAAAGAAAAATTAAAAATTACAACTTTATTCAGCGAAATTTATTTTTCTAAACATATTAATCATAATTCAACATAGAATTCAACATACATTTAATAAAAAACATAATTTAGTTGACTTTTTTGGCAATTTTTTAAAAATTTCTTAATTTTTATAAAGAAAAATTAAAAATTACAACTTTATTCAGCGAAATTTATGTTTCTAAACATGTTAATCATAAATTAACATATAATTCAACATATATTTAACAAAAAACATAATTTAGTTGACTTTTTTGGCATTTTTTTAAAAATTTGTTAATTTTTATAAAGAAAAATTATAAATAACAAATTTATTCACCTAAATTTATGTTTTTAAACATGTTAATCATAATTTAACATATAATTAAACATATATTTAACAAAAAACATAATTTAGTTGAGTTTTTTAAGTTGACTTTTTTATGCCAATTTTTTAAAGAAAAAATATAAATAACAAATTAATTCAGCGAAATTTATGTTTCTAAACATGTTAATCATTATTTAACATATAATTCAACATAGATTTAACAAAAAAACATAATTTAGTTGACTTTTTTTGCCAATTTTTTAAAAATTTCTTAATTTTTGAACGAGAAATTAAAAATAACAAATTTATTCAGCGAAATTTATGTTTCTAAACAAGTTAGTCATAATTTAACATATAGTTCAACATACATTTAACAAAAAACATAATTTAGTTGACTTTTTTGTAAATTTTTTAAAAATTTGTTAATTTTTATAATATATATTCAGCTAAATTTATGTTTCTTAACATGTTAATCATCATTTGACATACAATTCAACATACATTTAACAAAAACCATAATCTAGTTAACTTTTGTGGCAATTTTTTTAAAAATTTCTTAATTTTTATAAAGAAAAATTTAAAATAACAACTTTATTCATCGAAATTTATGTTTGTAAACATGTTAGTCATAATTTAACATATAATTCAACATACATTTAACAAAAAACATAATTTAGTTGACTTTTTTGGCAATTTTTTCAAAATTTCTTGTTTTTAAAGAAAACTTAAAAATAACAAATTTATTCAGCGAAATTTATCTTTCTAAACATGTTAATCATAATTTAACATATAAATCAACATACATATAACAAAAAACATAATTTAGTTGACTTTTTTGGAAATTATTTAAAAAAATTCTTAATTTTTTAAATAAAAATTAAAAATAACAAATTTATTCAGCTAAATTTATGTTCCTAACCATGTTAATCATAATTTAACATATAATTCAACATATATTTAACAAAAAACATAATTTAGTTGACTTTTTTTGTTAATTTTTTAAAAATTTCTTAATTTTTATAACGAAAATTAAAAATTACAAATTTATTCAGCGAAATTTATGTTCTTAACCATGTTAATCATAATTTAACATATAATTCAACATATATTTAACAAAAAACATAATTTAGTTGACTTTCTTTGCCATTTTTTTAAAAATTTCTTAATTTTTATAAAGAAAAATTAAAAATAACAACTTTATTCAGCAAAATTTATACTTCAAAACATGTTAGTCATAATTTAACATATAATTCAACATATATTTAACAAAAACATAATTTAGTTGACTTTTTTGGCTACTTTTTTAAAAATTTCTTAATTTTTATAAATAAAAATTAAAAATAATAACTTTATTCAGCTAAATTTATATTTCTAAACATGTTAAACATAATTTAAATTTTATAAAGAGAAATTAAAAATAACAACTTTATTCAGCGAAATTTATGTTTCTAAACATATTAATCATAATTTAACATATAATTCAACATACATTTAACAAAAAACATAATTTAATTGACTTTTTGTCAATTTTTTTAAACATTTGTTAATTTTTATAAAGAAAAATTAATAATAACAAATTTATCTTTCTAAACATGTTAGTCATAATTTAACATATAATTCAACATATATTTAACAAAATCATAATTTTTTTGACTTTTTTGGCATTTTTTTCAAAATTTCTTATTTTTAAAACTTAAAAATAACAAATTTATTCAGCGAAATTTATCTTTCTAAACATGTTAATCATAATTTAACATATGACTCAACATACATATAACAAAAAACATAATTTAGTTAACTTTTTGGCAATTATTTTAAAAATTTCTTAATTTTTTAAAGAAAAATTAAAAATAACAAATTTATTCAGCGAAATATATGTTTCTAACCATGTTAATCATAATTTAACATATAATTCAACATACATTTAACAAAAAACATAATTTAGTTGACTTTTTTTGTTAATTTTTTAAAAATGTCTTAATTTTTATAAAGAAAAATTAAAAATTACAACTTTATTCAGCGAAATTTATTTTTCTAAACATATTAATCATAATTCAACATAGAATTCAACATACATTTAACAAAAAACATAATTTAATTGACTTTTTTGGCATTTTTTTTTTAAATTTCTTAATTTTTATAAAGAAAAATTAAAAATAACAACTTTATTCAGCGAAATTTATTTTTCTAAACATGTGAAACATAATTTAACATATAATTCAACATATATTTAACAAAAAACATAATTTAGTTGACTTTTTTGGCAATTTGTTTAAAAATTTGTTAATTTTTATAAAGAAAAATTAATAATAACAAATTTATGTTTCTAAACATGTTAATCATAATTTAACATATAATTAAACATATATTTAACAAAAACATAATTTAGTTAACTTTTTTTAGTTGACTTTTTTATGCCAATTTTTAAAAATTTCTTAATTTTTTAAAGAAAAATTAAAAATAACAAATTTATTCAGCGAAATTTATGTTTCTAAACATGTTAATCATTATTTAACATATAATTCAACATACATTTAACATAAAACATAATTTAGTTGACTTTTTTTGTTAATTTTTTAAAAATGTCTTAATTTTTATAAAGAAAAATTAAAAATAACAACTTTATTCAGCGAAATTTATGTTTCTAAACATGTTAATCATAATTTAACATATAATTCAACATACATTTGACAAAAAACATAATTTAGTTGACTTTTTTGGCAATTTTTTAAAAAATTTCTTAATTTTTTAAAGAAAAATTAAAAATAACAAATTTTTTCAGCGAAATTTATGTTTCTAACCATGTTAATCATAATTTAACATGTAATTCAACATACATTTAACAAAAAACATAATTTAGTTGACTTTTTTTGTTAATTTTTTAAAAATTTCTTAATTTTTATAAAGAAAAATTAAAAATTACAACTTTATTCAGCGAAATTTATTTTCTAAACATATTAATCATAATTCAACATAGAATTCAACATACATTTAATAAAAAACATAATTTAGTTTACTTTTTTGGCAATTTTTTAAAAATTTCTTAATTTTTATAAAGAAAAATTAAAAATTACAACTTTATTCAGCGAAATTTATGTATCTAAACATGTTAATCATAAATTAACATATAATTCAACATATATTTAACAAAAAACATAATTTAGTTGACTTTTTTGGCATTTTTTTAAAAATTTGTTAATTTTTATAAAGAAAAATTATAAATAACAAATTTATTCACCTAAATTTATGTTTTTAAACATGTTAATCATAATTTAACATATAATTAAACATATATTTAACAAAAAACATAATTTAGTTGAGTTTTTTAAGTTGACTTTTTTATGCCAATTTTTTAAAGAAAAAATATAAATAACAAATTAATTCAGCGAAATTTATGTTTCTAAACATGTTAATCATTATTTAACATATAATTCAACATAGATTTAACAAAAAAACATAATTTAGTTGACTTTTTTTGCCAATTTTTTAAAAATTTCTTAATTTTTGAACGAGAAATTAAAAATAACAAATTTATTCAGCGAAATTTATGTTTCTAAACAAGTTAGTCATAATTTAACATATAGTTCAACATACATTTAACAAAAAACATAATTTAGTTGACTTTTTTGTAAATTTTTTTAAAATTTGTTAATTTTTATAATATATATTCAGCTAAATTTATGTTTCTTAACATGTTAATCATCATTTGACATACAATTCAACATACATTTAACAAAAACCATAATCTAGTTAACTTTTGTGGCAATTTTTTTAAAAATTTCTTGATTTTTATAAAGAAAAATTTAAAATAACAACTTTATTCATCGAAATTTATGTTCCTAACCATGTTAATCATAATTTAACATGTAATTCAACATATATTTAACAAAAAACATAATTTAGTTGACTTTTTTTGTTAATTTTTAAAAAATTTCTTAATTTTTATAACGAAAATTAAAAATTACAAATTTATTCAGCGAAATTTATTTTTCTAAACATATTAATCATAATTCAACATACATTTAACAAAAAACATAATTTAGTTGACTTTTTTGGCAATTTTTTAAAAAATGTCTTAATTTTTATAAATAAAAATTAAAAATAACAACTTTATTCAGCGAAATTTAACTTTCTAAACATGTTAGTCATAATTTAACATATAATTCAACATATATTTAACAAAAAACATAATTTAGTTGACTTTTTTGGCAATTTTTTTAAAAATTTGTTAATTTTTATAAAGAAAAATTAAAAATAACAAATTTATTCAACTAAATTTATGTTTCTAAACATGTTAATCATAATTTAACATATAATTAAACATATATTTAACAAAAAACATAATTTAGTTGACTTTTTTATGCCAATTTTTTAAAAATTTCTTAATTTTTTAAAGAAAAATTAAAAATAACAAATTTATTCAGCGAAATTTATGTTTCTAAATATGTTAATCATAATTTAACATATAATTCAACATACATTTTACGAAGAAACATAATGTAGTTGACTTTTTCGCCAATTTTTTAAAAATTTCTTAATTTTTTAAAGAAAAATTAAAAATAACAAATTTATTCAGCGAAATTTAGGTTTCTGAACAAGTTAATCATAATTTAACATATAATTCAACATACATTTAACAAAAAAGATAACTTAATTGACTTTTTGTCAATTTTTTTAAACATTTGTTAATTTTTATAAAAAAATTTAAAATAACAAATTTATTCAGCTAAATTTATGTTTCTAAACATGTTGATCATCATTTGACATACAATTCAACATACATTTAACAAAAAACATAATTTAGTTGACTTTTGTGGCAATTTTTTTAGAAATTTCTTAATTTTTATAAAGAAAAATTAAAAATAACAACTTTATTCAGCGAAATTTATGTTTCTAAACATGGTGATCATAATTTAACATATAATTCAACATACATTTAACAAAAAACATAATTTAGTTGACTTTTTTGGCAATTTGTTTAAAAATTTGTTAATTTTTATAAAGAAAAATTAATAATAACAAATTTATGTTTCTAAACATGTTAATGATAATATACCATATAATTAAACATATATTTAACAAAAACATAATTTAGTTAACTTTTTTTAGTTGACTTTTTTATGCCAATTTTTTAAAAATTTCTTAATTTTTTAAAGAAAAATTAAAAATAACAAATTTATTCAGCGAAATTTATGTTTCTAAACATGTTAATCATTATTTAACATATAATTCAACATACATTTAACATAAAACATAATTTAGTTGACTTTTTTTGTTAATTTTTTAAAAATGTCTTAATTTTTATAAAGAAAAATTAAAAATAACAACTTTATTCAGCGAAATTTATGTTTCTAAACATGTTAATCATAATTTAACATATAATTCAACATACATTTGACAAAAAACATAATTTAGTTGACTTTTTTTGTTAATTTTTTAAAAATTTCTTAATTTTTATAAAGAAAAATTAAAAATTACAACTTTATTCAGCGAAATTTATTTTTCTAAACATATTAATCATAATTTAACATAGAATTCAACATACATTTAACAAAAAACATAATTTAGTTGACTTTTTTTGTTAATTTTTAAAAATTTCTTAATTTTTATAAAGAAAAATTAAAACTTACAACTTTATTCAGCGAAATTTATTTTTCTAAACATGTTAATCATAAATTAATATATAATTCAACATATATTTAACAAAAAACATAATTTAGTTGACTTTTTTGGCATTTTTTTAAAAATTTGTTAATTTTTATAAAGAAAAATTAAAAATAACAAATTTATTCAGCTAAATTTATGTTTTTAAACATGTTAATCATAATTTAACATATAATTAAACATATATTTAACAAAAAACATAATTAAGTTGACTTTTTTATGCCAATTTTTTAAAAATTTCTTTATTTTTTAAAGAAAAATTATAAATAACAAATTAATTGCGCGAAATTTATGTTTCTAAACATGTTAATCATTATTTAACATATAATTCAACATACGTTTAACAAAAAAACATATTTTAGTTGACTTTTTTTGCCAATTTTTTAAAAATTTCTTAATTTTTTAAAGAAAAATTAAAAATAACAAATTAATTCAGCGAAATTTATGTTTCTAAACAAGTTAATCATAATTTAACATATAGTTCAACATACATTTAACAAAAAACATAATTTAGTTGACTTTTTTGTAAATTTTTTTAAAAATTTGTTAATTTTTATAATATATATTCAGCTAAATTTATGTTTCTAAACATGTTAATCATCATTTGACATACAATTCAACATACATTTAACAAAAAACATAATTTAGTTGACTTTTGTGGCAATTTTTTTAAAAATTTCTTAATTTTTATAAAGAAAAATTTAAAATAACAACTTTATTCATCGAAATTTATGTTTCTAAACATGTTAATCATAATTTAACATATAATTCAACATACGTTTAACAAAAAACATAATTTAGTTGACTTTTTTATGCCAATTTTTTAAAAATTTCTTAACTTTTATAAAGAAAAATTAAAAAGAACAACTTTATTCAGCGAAATTTATTTTTCTAAACATATTAATCATAATTCAACATAGAATTCAACATACATTTAACAAAAAACATAATTTAGTTGACTTTTTTGGCAATTTTTTAAAAAATGTCTTAATTTTTATAAAGAAAACTTAAAAATAACAACTTTATTCAGCGAAATTTAACTTTCTAAACATGTTAGTCATAATTTAACATATAATTCAACATATATTTAACAAAAAAACATAGTTTAGTTGACTTTTTTGGCAATTTTTTTAAAAATTTGTTAATTTTTATAAAGAAAAATTAAAAATAACAAATTGATTCAGCTAAATTTATGTTTCTAAACATGTTAATGATAATTTAACATATAATTAAATATATATTTAACAAAAAACATAATTTAGTTGACTTTTTTTAGTTGACTTTTTTATGCCAATTGTTTAAAAATTTCTTAATTTTTATAAGTAAAAATTAAAAATAATAACTTTATTCAGCTAAATTTACATTTCTAAACAGGTTATTCATAATTTAAATTTTTATGAAGAAACATTAAAAATAACAACTTTATTCAGCAAAATTTATGTTTCTAATCATGTTAATCATAATTTAACATATAATTCAACATACATTTAACAAAAAACATAATTTAGTTGACTTTCTTTGCCATTTTTTTAAAAATTTCTTAATTTTGATAAAGAAAAATTAAAAATAACAGTTTTATTCAGCTAAATTTATGTTTCTAAACATGTTAATCATAATTTAACATATAATTCAACATACATTTAACAAAAAAACTTAATTTAGTTGACTTTTTTGGCAATTTCTTTAAAAATATCTTAATTTTTATAAATAAAAATTAAAAATAATAACTTTATTCAGCTACATTTATATTTCTAAACATGTTAATCATAATTTAAATTTTTATGAAGACAAATTAAAAATAACAACTCTATTCAGCGAAATTTATGTTTCTAATCATGTTAATCATAATTTAACATATAATTCAACATACATTTAACAAAAAACATAACTTAGTTGACTTTCTTTGCCATTTTTTTAAAAATTTCTTAATTTTTATAAAGAAAAATTAAAAATAACAACTTTATTCAGCAAAATTTATATTTCAAAACATGTTAATCATAATTTAAATTTTTATAAAGACAAATTAAAAATAACAGTTTTATTCAGCTAAATTTATGTTTCTAAACATGTTAATCATAATTTAACATATAATTCAACATACTTTTAACAAAAAAAAACATAATTTAGTTGATATTTTATGCCAATTTTTTAAAAATTTCATAATTTTTATAAAGAAAAATATAAATAAAAAAAAGTTTTTTAAAAATACTTTCCCTTAAAGAAATATTCAACTAAAAAGTAATAAACAAGCAAATAATACCACATCAATGTACTTTCCCGTTGAGTTTAAGCCACTGTCAGCAGTAGTAAGGTTAAGTAGACCTCCTTATAATGGCCTTAATGCTGATAAGATCTACTTTCCCTTACTACTGCTGACAGTGGCTTAAACTCAACGGGAAAGTACATTGATGTGGTATTATTTGCTTGTTTATTACTTTTTAGTTGAATATTTCTTTAAGGGAAAGTATTTTTAAAAAACTTTTTTTTATTTATATTTTTTATTTTACATTTTTTAGTCGGTCAAATATTTATTGACCGACTAAAAATATTTAAATACTTTGACAACTTGTGAATGATTTGTTTGAGCTCCTCATGGCCCACTATTTGGAATTCCACATGTGGCCGATGTTTTGGGCCTTCCATGGCCCCCGGTGCTCCACATATTTTTTTTTGTATAACTGGCTCCACATGACCCAGGGTACTGCTCGGACTACTCTTCAAGACCATTCATTTGATGCCCCACAAAGGCTTTTTTTATTATGGGCCCCCACATGACACAGGTTTTGGGCCCTAACATTAATTATGAAGCTCCACGGACTGCGCAACGAGATGTATTTTTCAATACCTTTTATTTGGTACCTCTCATGTCTTATTGCATTATGGGCCCCACAAGAGCCAGAGTACCTCTCGGAACAGATTTTGGGCCCACTTGACCCACGCACTACGAAACGAGATGTACTCTGCACGACCTTTCATTTGATACCCTACACGATATTTTTATGATTTAAGGCCTTGAGCCCACATGAGCCCACATGACCCACATTTGGGCCCCCGTATAATCGAATGTGCCCCACGGACTACCCTCATCGAGATGTACTCTTCACGACCTTTCATTTGATACCCCACATGATTTTTTGTATTATAGGGCCCAACATTGCCCCGTTTTGAGCCCGACATGATCCACGGCGCCCCCCGGACTACCGCTTAATGAGATGTACTCCTCAAGACCTTTCATTTGATACCCCACATGATTTTTTGTATTATGGGGCCCCACATTGCCCCGATTTGCGCCCGACATGACCCACGGCGACCCCGGACCACCGTCCAATGAGATGTACTCGTCAAGACCTTTAATTTGATACCCCACACGGTTTCTTTGGTACATTCAAAAATTAAACAGCCCTCCGCGCCCCCTTCCCCTTAATCAAAAATGCCCAGGTGAGGAGATACCGAAATACCGACATACTGGAAGTGTTAATTCATAAAAGGGCAAGTAATAAATATACTGGAAGTGTGAATTCATCGAAGGGAAAGTAATAAATTTTACATTTTTTGTAAAATTTTTAATTTTCTGTTAAATTTTGCATTTTGCAATATATTTTACATTTCTTTTGAAATTTTACATTTTCTGTTAAATTTGCATTTTCTGTTAAATTTACTTCTTCTGTTAAATTTTACAATTTCTGTTAAATTTACATCTGCTATTAAATTTTACAATTTCTGTTAAATTTTATATTTTTCTGTTAAATTTGACACTTTCTATTAAATTTTCATTTTTCTGTTAAATTTTACATTTTCTGTTAAATTCCACATTTTCTGTTAAATTTTACATTTTCTGTTAAATTTACATTTTCTGTTAATTTCAACATTTAACATTTTCATTTTCTGTTAACTGGTCTTGGGCCCGTTAACTGGTCTTGGACCCGTTTGACCTAAGATGTACTCTTCATGACCTTCCATATGCTACCCAACATGATTTTTTTTTATTTTAGGCCCACTTGACCCACGGTGCCCAATGGACCACCCAACGATATGTACTCTTCAAGACCTTTTATTTGATACCCCACATGATTTTTGTATGATGGAGCCCCACATTGCCCCCATTTTAGCCCCTACATGACACACGGCGCCCCACGAAATACACCCCATTGAGATGTACACTTCAAAACCTTACATTTGATACCCCTCACGATTTTTTGTAATATGGGGTCCAACATGGCCCCCGTTTTGGGCCCCAGCATGACCCTCGTCCCCCCCGACTACCCCCATTAAGATGTACTCTTGAAGACCTTTCATTTGATACCCCACATGATTTTTTGTATTATGGAGCCCAACATTGCCCCCGTTTTGGACCCGACATTACCCATGGCGCCCCCCGGACTACCGTTCAATGAGATGTACTCGTCAAGACCTTTCATTTGATACCCCGCATGATTTTTTGTATTATGGAGCCCAACTTTGCCCCCGTTTTGGGCGACATGACCCACGGCGCCCCCCGCACTACCGCTCAATGAGATGTACTCGTCAAGGCTTTCATTTGATACCCCGCATGATTTTTTGTATTATGGAGCCCAACTTTGCCCCCGTTTTGGGCGACATGACCCACGGCGCCCCCCGCACTACCGCTCAATGAGATGTACTCGTCAAGGCTTTCATTTGATACCCCACATGATTTTTTGTATTATGGAGCCCAACATTGCCCCCGTTTTGGGCGACATGACCCACGCCGCCCTCAGACTACCGCTCAATGAGATGTACTCGTCAAGACCTTTCATTTGATACCCCACATGTTTCTTTGTATTATGGACCCCACATTGACCCGATTTGCGCCTGACATGACCCACGGCGCCCACCGGACTACCGCTCAATGAGATGTACTCGTCAAGACCTTTCATTTGATACCCCACATGATTTTTTGTATTATGGAGCCCAACATTGCCCCCGTTTTGGACCCGACAAGACCCACGGCGCCCCCCGGACTACCGCTCAATGAGATGTACTCGTCAAGACCTTTCATTTGATACCCCACATGATTTTTTGTATTATGGGGCCCTACATTGCCCCGATTTGCGCCCGACATGACCCACGGCGCCCCCCGGACCACCGTCCAATGAGATTTACTCGTCAAGACCTTTCATTTGATACCCCACATGGTTTTTTTGGTACATTCAAAAATTAAACAGCCCTCCGCGCCCCCTTCCCTCTAATCAAAAAGGTCCCAAATTTATATGGTACCAAGCCATTGATGACACGAGCTCAACTTCCAAATTTGAGCTCAATCGGTCAAGCCGTTTAAGAGTTATGGCCAGGTGAGGAGATATATATATATATATATATATATATATATATAAATATACCGACATATATACTGGAAGTGTGAATTCATAAAAGGGAAAGTAAAAATTAAAAATACGATAAACAAACCCCGGGTTTGTCAAAAGCACATTTCCTCAAAATCGCCACATGTAGAACTATATGAGCTTTTCTAAAACAATGGGAATTCCTATACGTGCATATTGTGCAGTTTTAGTAGTATTTTGAATGTACTAAAATATTGTGCAGTTTTAGTTGTAAATATTGTGCAGTTTTAGTAGTGTTTTCAATGTACTATACATAGGAAAGATAAAAAATGATATGGTAAATATAGGTAAAAAATGTGTCCCTGTTCGATTTTATTAATTTTTTTTCCTTCCAAGTTTATTATTCCAACAAAATACATATATATAAACTTATCATTTAAGTTTTCCCTAATTTTGCTTTTAATTGAACATATAATATGATATGAAATAATATCCAATATTCCCTTTATATAGCTCCTAAAAATATGCAAAATGTTCGTTTTTTGCAAAATTTTAGATGATTAAGAATTTTGATTAATTATAAGTGTGACGCAAATGACTATAATTTATTAATTAATGCACTTTAAAGAAATATGATTTTTGAAACTTTTCTCAATATTTGTTTTTAAAAATATTGTGCAGTTATAATTTTACAAGTAAATTAAAAATGTAATTTTTTGATTTTCGAAGGGCCACAACGGAAAGGGGAGGGGAGATACGGATACAATTTCTGCAGAGACTCTAGTTATTTTTTAGATATCTCTTTGGTACATAAATTTCAGCCTTCTATAATAAGCAGTTTGGGAAATACAGGGTGTTAAAAAAACTAAAAAAAGTTGTATGAAGATAACGGTATTTTTATACATCAAAGAATTAAATTTTAAAAATTTGTTAATTTCACAATTAAGATAAAAGATTTTGCTATCTTATGGCTTTTACAGACCTCAAAAATTTTTATTGGTTTAAAAGTTATTAGATGTTCAATATGGGTAATTTTCGAAATTAGAGGGGGAATAACTCAGAGGGGAAAAGAGACAGAAGAAAATTTTGTTCTACTGGACCTATTATTTTATTACTATCTATCTATATTCAAAATTTTAACTCTCTATATTGAAAGATGTAGAAGTTTGTGTAAACGGACGGACGGACAGACGGACAGACGGACAGACGGACAGACGGACAGACAGAGTGAAACTAATATACACATTTCTTCCAATATGGTTGGAAATGTGCTAAAAATAACAATTTTATTCAGCTAAATGTATATTTCTAAACATGTTAATCATAATTTAACATATAATTCTACATACATTTAACAAAAAACATAATTAAGTTGACTTTTTCGCAATTTTTTTAAAAATTTCTTAATTTTTATAAAGAATAATTAAAAATAACAACTTTATTCAGCGAAATTTATGTTTCTAAACATGTTAATCATAATTTAAGATATAACTCAACATACATATAACAAAAAAAATAATTGAGTTGACTTTTTTGGCAATTTTTTTAAATATTTCTTAATTTTTATAAAGAAAAATTTAAAATAACAACTTTATTGTCCAACATGGCCCCCGTTTTGGGCCCCAGCATGACCCTCGTCCCCCGCGACTACCCCCATTGAGATGTACTCTTGAAGACCTTTCATTTGATACCCCACATGATTTTTTGTATTATGGAGCCCAACATTGCCCCCGTTTTGGACCCGACATGACCCATGGCGCCCCCCGGACTACCGTTCAATGAGATGTACTCGTCAAGACCTTTCATTTGATACCCCACATGATTTTTTGTATTATGCAGCCCAACTTTGCCCCCGTTTTGGGCGACATGACCCACGGCGCCCCCGGACTACCGTTCAATGAGATGTACTCGTCAAGACCTTTCATTTGATACCCCACATGATTTTTTGTATTATGCAGCCCAACTTTGCCCCCGTTTTGGGCGACATGACCCACGGCGCCCCCGGACTACCGCTCAATGAGATGTACTCGTCAAGGCTTTCATTTGATACCCCACATGATTTTTTGTATTATGGAGCCCAACATTGCCCCCGTTTTGGGCGACATGACCCACGCCGCCCTCAGACTACCGCTCAATGAGATGTACTCGTCAAGACCTTTCATTTGATACCCCACATGTTTCTTTGTATTATGGACCCCACATTGACCCGATTTGCGCCTGACATGACCCACGGCGCCCACCGGACTACCGCTCAATGAGATGTACTCGTCAAGACCTTTCATTTGATACGCCACATGATTTTTTGTATTATGGAGCCCAACATTGCCCCCGTTTTGGACCCGACATGACCCACGGCGCCCCCCGGACTACCGCTCAATGAGATGTACTCGTCAAGACCTTTCATTTGATACCCCACATGATTTTTTGTATTATGGGGCCCTACATTGCCCCGATTTGCGCCCGACATGACCCACGGCGCCCCCCGGACCACCGTCCAATGAGATGTACTCGTCAAGACCTTTCATTTGATACCCCACATGGTTTTTTTGGTACTTTCAAAAATTAAACAGCCCTCCGCGCCCCCTTCCCTCTAATCCCAAATTTATATGGTACCAAGCCATTGATGACACGAGCTCAACTTACAAATTTGAGCTCAATCGGTCAAGCCGTTTAAGAGTTATGGCCTGGTGAGGAGATATATATATATATATATATATATATATATAAATATACCGACATATATACTGGAAGTGTGAATTCATAAAAGGGAAAGTAAAAATTAAAAATAAAAACTTTGTTCAGCTAAATTTATGTTTTTAAACATGGTAATCACAGTATAACATATAATTCAACATATTTTTAATAAAAAAACTTAATTTAGTTGACTTTTTTGGCTATTTTTTTTAAAAATTTCTTAATTTTTATAAATAAAAATTAAAAATAATAACTTTATTCAGCTAAATCTATATTTCGAAACATGATAATCATAATTTAAATTTTTATAAAGAGAAATTAAAAATAACTTTATTCAGCGAAATTTATGTTTCTAAACATATTAGTCATAATTTAACATATAATTCAACATACATTTAACAAAAAACATCATTTAGTTGATTTTTTTGGCAATTTGTTAATTTTTATAAAGAAAAATTAATAATAACAAATTTATCTTTCTAAACATGTTAATCATAATTTAACATATAATTCAACATATATTTAACAAAAAACATAATTTAGTTGACTTTTTTGGCAATTTTTTTAAAAATTTGTTAATTTTTATAAAGAAAAATTAAAAATAACAAATTTATTCAGCTAAATTTATGTTTCTAAACATGTTAATCATAATTTAACATATAATTAAACATATATTTAACAAAAAACATAATTTAGTTGACTTTTTTTAGTTGACTTTTTTATGCCAATTTTTTAAAAATTTCTTAATTTTTTAAAGAAAAATTAAAAATAACAAATTTATTCAGCGAAATTTATGTTTCTAAACATGTTAATCATTATTTAACATATAATTCAACATACATTTAACAAAAAAACATAATGTAGTTGACTTTTTCGCCAATTTTTTAAAAATTTCTTAATTTTTTAAAGAAAAATTAAAAATAACAAATTTATTCAGCGGAATTTATGTTTCTAAACAAGTTAATCATAATTTAACATATAATTCAACATACATTTAACAAAAAAGATAATTTAATTGACTTTTTGTCAATTTTTTTAAACATTTGTTAATTTTTATAAAAAAAATTAAAAATAACAAATTTATTCAGCTAAATTTATGTTTCTAAACATGTTAATCATCATTTGACATACAATTCAACATACATTTAACAAAAAACATAATTTAGTTGACTTTTGTGGCAATTTTTTAGAAATTTCTTAATTTTTATAAAGAAAAATTAAAAATAACAACTTTATTCAGCGAAATTTATGTTTCTAAACATGTTAATCATAATTTAACATATAATTCAACATACATTTAACAAAAAACATAATTTAGTTAACTTTTTGGCAATTATTTTAAAAATTTCTTAATTTTTTAAAGAGAAATTAAAAATAACAAATTTATTCAGCGAAGTATATGTTTCTAAACATTTTAATCATAATTTAACATATGACTCAACATACATTTAACAAAAAACATAATTTAGTTGACTTTTTTTGTTAATTTTTTAAAAATGTCTTAATTTTTATAAAGAAAAATTAAAAATTACAACTTTATTCAGCGAAATTTATTTTTCTAAACATATTAATCATAATTCAACATAGAATTCAACAT
>CATKHZ010000020.1:0-16672 GCA_949752835.1 Empis stercorea | reverse complement strand
ATTATACTTGAACAATTTTACTCGAATATATTCAGCTGTCTTGTTCGTGCAGTCCCTTATGGACCACATAAGAATGCCGGTTCATCTCCGCCTTGGTACAATAAAGAACTACGTTCTCTTCGCAACCTACGAAATAAACTTTGGAAAAAATTTCTTTGCTCTGGATCTATCTCAGACTATCTTTCCTATCAATCAGCTTATTCCCATTTCTCAGTGCTGTGTGAATCCCTCTATTCCAGTTATTTGGATCAAATGCAGTACGACCTAATTTCCAATCCTAAACGTTTCTACCAATTTATCAATACTAAAAGAAAGTCAGATGGTTACCCTGCTATCCTAAAATTTTTAAATCAATCCTCGGCTGACCCTAAAATAATTACTAATCTTTTCGCAAGTTTCTTTAGCCAGGCTTTTTCGAATACTACCAATGAGCCTGACACCAACTATTTCAACTATATGTCTACTTGCTCCCAAACTTCCCTAGTGACCGTTGATATTAATATGACCTCAGTAATAGATAAAATTAATACACTTAAAGACGATTTCTCTTCGGGTCCTGATGGACTTCCAGCTATCGTCCTTAAAAAATGTGTCAATGCCTTAGCTCAACCGCTCACTTCGCTATTCCAACTATCTATATCCAAAGCAATATTCCCCAAGCTCTGGAAGGACTCTTTCATAATACCCATACACAAATAAGGATGTAAGGCCGATATATCCAACTATAGACCCATAGCCAAATTGTCATGCATTCCCAAACTTTTTGAGAGTATTGTCTATGATAATATATACTTTCATTGCAAACCTCTTTTTTCTGCTAACCAACATGGGTTTCTAAAGGGTAGATTAACCACTACCAACTTAACGTCCCTCGTTTCATCCACTTTATGTACCTTAGAGAAAGGTGATGAGGTTGATGTCGTTGCAACTGACTTTAGCAAAGCCTTCGATAAAATCTCGCACAAAATCATTCTCATTAAGCTTAAGGCACTTGGTTTTACTCCTAATATCATACTATGGTTTGAATCTTACCTAAAGGGCCGCCAATACAGAATCCTTTTCAGATATTCGATCTCTAATTCATTTAAAGCTTCTTCGGGAGTCCCACAGGGCAGCCATCTTAGACCCTTGATATTTATTTTATCCATCAATGACGTAGATCATATTATTAAGCAATATAATCTACTTGTCTACGCTGATGATATGAAATTTTATAGGCAGATTTCAGGTCCTGCAGACTCCCATCCTCTTCAGGATGATCTGAACAGATTTTCCAACTGGTGCCAAAAAAACTTCTTAGAATTAAATATCAATAAATGCGAAACAATAAGCTATTCGCGTAAGCGGTCTCCATCTACTCCTAGCAACTATTATATCAATAATGAAATTATTTGCAAAACAGAATCTATCCGAGATCTAGGTGTCATTTGCGATAGTGAACTTAACTTTCGGACTCACATTGACAGCATTATTAGTAGAGCTAACTTCGCACTTGGCTTCGTTAAAAGGTGGTCTAAAGAATTTTCAAACCCTTATGTCACTAAATCACTCTACATGACATTCGTCAGGCCTCTGCTGGAATATGCGAGTCAAGTTTGGTCACCTCACCACAACGTTCATATACAGAGGATCGAAGCTGTGCAACGCAGATTTCTTCGTTTAGCTCTACGTGGTCTTGGCTGGCGAGACATTTACAACCTTCCACCATACGAGGACCGTCTGAAACTTATTAACCTGCAATCTCTGCTTAAACGCCGTGAAGTGGCAGATATTATTTTTGCACATGAACTAATAATTGGTAACATCGACTGTCATACACTACTGGAAAAAATCTGTATCAATATTACCCATCGTAACCTTACATCCACTCCTCTTTTCCATCTCGCCCCCCCACCACACTGACTATGGGCAGAACGAACCAATCAATAGAATGCTACGTGCTGTTAATAATAACTCTGAGCATTTCAATTTTAACTGCAATAAATTAACTCTCCGGAACAAACTTCTCCTTAACTATCATACCCACTAAATCTCTTAAATCCCCATATTGTTATTCCTCAATTATACCTATTTTTTCGACCCTATTAATCTTAAGCATAATTTTTAGTATACATATTTTTGTATTCTTATTTGTATTTATTATTTAATAATTAATATTTAATTATTAACTATCTAATTCTAATATGACATATCAATCCAATATTGTGCTTTTTTTTATTATATGACGTAACAATGTAATATTTTTTTAATTTAATTTTAAGTTATCTTTACTCTGTATTGCTTGTATTAAGCCAAATAAATAAATAAATAAATAAAAATTTAAAATTTTACAGAAACACAATTGTTGAGGATAATTATTCTTATAGCATTTTTATGTCTCCAACAATTTGTAATTTAATAAATAAAATGCCAAATGAACAGCAAAGAAAATATTTAATAGATGGTACTTTTTCAATTACTCCTTGTGGTGACATATTCAAGCAAATTCTCATAGTACACATTACTCATGCTGAATATGCAAGTATACATCTTTAAAAACAAAATTTTTGATTACGCAACTTAATTTCTGTCTACGACGCGCCGCCTCGACCCACGCCGCCTCGACCCGCGCCGCCTCTACCAGCGGGCCCGGTGTGCGCGTGGCGCCGTTTTATTATTCCGGTACGCATTAAAAGAAATAATTTATTAAAAGAAATTTATTTGACATGAAACCGACATCAGTACAAATGGATTTTGAAAATGATTTTCAAACTATAAATTTATTTTATATATAAATTTAAAACATTTTAATTTTATAATTTTAAATTTTTTAGACATTTCCTTTTATATATATTTTGATGTCAACCAAAAATGAAAAAGCCTATACAGATGCATTTCAATTTATTAAAAGAAATTTGTTTGACATGAAACCGACATCAGTACAAATGGATTTTGAAAATGGGTTAAGAAATAGTATTAAAAATGATTATCCAAATGCTGTTTTATTGACTTGTTGGTTTCATTATACCCAAGCATTACTGGGTATACTTGTTGGTTTCATTATACCCAAGCATTACGCCGTAATGCTTGTAAGATACCAAACTTTCAAACATATTTGAATACCAACCCAGGAGCTCGAAGACATTTTAAAAAATTTATTTTTTTACAACTTTTTTAAAACAAAGGATTTAATAGCTGGTTACGAAATTTTGAAAAAAACTGCACTTAGTTCTCGATTTGCTCTTAACGATAATTATGAAAGTTTTTTCCAACCATTTATTTCATACTTTGAACGTAATTGGATTTGACAGGTATATTATAATTTATATTTGTTTATTGATTCATTAAAAAATATGCAAGGTGCAGATGCACTATCCGTGTACAAGTTGAAAAGAAGAACTACCAGCTCTGTTGAAGGATTTCGTAGTCAATTATCACTAAAATTGTCCAAAAACGGAAATTTTTCAATTTTTTTAATGTAATATTAGAACAAGATTTTGTAAAAACATCTGAAATGAAAAAGTCAATAGATGGTCATGTTTGATAATATCAGCCTGAAAGGAAAAAAAAGAAAAATCGCAATATTTGCATAGAAAATATTTTAAATAATTTAAATAATGGCACTATTACAATAAATGACGCCTTGAATCAATTTACATGCTACGAAAATATTACATTAAATGAACCAATTAGTGACAACGACAACGCTGAAATTGAACCTAATAATAATAATAATGAAAATGATTCTGAAGATTCTGAACCAATTAGGAATACAAATACAATGTTGTGTGAAATATGTTGTGAAAATGAGAGAACAGTATTATTAATGCCATGTAAGCATTATAAATTATGCACTGCATGTTTCACTAAAATAAAAGAAAAATACGAAAAACAAAAAGTGCCTGTTCTGTGTCCAATTTGTAGACAAATTGTCGAGAACTCCACAACAATATATATGTAAAAAATAATATATATTTACAAAAAGATTAAATGTATATGCATTTAAATATACATATAAATTTTTCTCAATTAATTTTGTAAATTCTTTTGTTTTATCCAAATTTTTTGAATAAAGTTTGCGTTATTTTTCAAATAAATTTTTCATTTTATTATTTTTTATTAAATGAGACATATTTCCATATGGAAAAAAACACGGTGTCACAGGAAGTCACAGGTGAGTCCCTTAATGATTTTATACTAAACAACAATCTATCTATTTGTAACAGAGGCAAAACCCCCACATTTACCTTCCCTTGCTCAGATAGGGACCCGGATTGATAAGATATAATCGACATTACATGTACTAACAATGTCGTGGCACCTATGATAGAAAATTGGAGAATATCCAAAGAGAGATCATTTTCAGATCATAGCTGGATACTCTTCAATATTAACAACCAACAGTCCCAAGCCCTATAAAAACCCCAAAAACACAGACTGGTCTAAGTTCAGATCAATGCTAAAACAAAAATTATTACCCGTAGGCAACAACACCACGCATATAGTAACGGTCGAAGCTCAAGTTCACTAAAGCCATGGAGGTATCCTACAAGGTGTGATTGGATCACCCGAAATAAAAAGTCATTCCCCCCGTGGTGGGATGACAATCTAAACAAACTAAGGAAGGTGACTGGGGATACCTACAATATCGCTATAAGCTAGGTACATGGCAACTCTACAAGGACCGTCTCCGCGAATTGTAACGAAATCAAAATTCCCGAATTTGGGCGCCAACTGTAACATATTCAATTACTTTGATATGTTAGCTGAAGGTAAATTCTGAGGAGAAGAGTTCGGAAGCTGAAAGCGCTGGGCGCCAAGTCTGAGTGACCTAGCCTCAATAACTATATGAACAAGACCAAGAACCAATTTTTTTTTAAACAAAACAAAAACTAATTCTCTTTTCTTTTCTTTCAACTTCCAGGATCATTGGGATTTCCTCCTATTGCCGGCTTATCACAGTCTGTGTACTAAGCCTGTAATATTGCCTGTAATGGTAACTCTTCAATCCAAATCACTTGTTACATAATAACAATTGGATCAAGAGAAGGACATCCTGACTACGCCGGTTCACACAATTTAGTTCCACTAGCCAGCCATGGAAAAATGAAAAAGGAACTACCACAAAATTTTCCGAAGATAATACAAAAAAAAACAACAAATCCAAATACAAACAAATGCCACCCTACGATGCCGCAAAAAAAAACTATGCCACTAAATAAATAAAATAAATAAAAAAATCAACACCATGAAGTTAATTTATAATTTAACAATTTTTTTATTTTTCTATTTAAAAAAAAAAACTTTAAATAAATAAATAGTAACTAAATTTTTTTGAATTAAATGTAATAGCTTCGGCGGCAAAAAAAAAATTACCACGTACTTTTCTATCTGGTGGGGTGGAACTGCTCCGGACATGTCAGGATCAGCGACACCTAAAAAAAATGGTACTGACAAAATATTTTTCTTCTTCTTTTCCAAAAAGTTACCAAATTTTAATAAAAAAAAACTACTTTATAATTCGAAAAGTACAATCTACAACTACAATAAAAAAACCACAAAAAAAAATAAACAAAAATAAATTAACAAAAAAAAAATTCCCTCGATGACGCATATTCTCAGATAAAGGACTGCGGACGATGACAGGAACTCATACTACTCTGGAACACAGGATCATGCAGGAACGAAAAACGAACAAAATTTGAAGTTCGATTCCTTTTCGAATTACGCGCGCGCTGGACACCATTAATTATTATTTAATGTATTTGATTTTAATGTTTTTTTTATTAGAAATTCCAAATCTTTATAATCTTTATTATACTTTTCATATGGTTTTTGTTTTAATTTTTTTATAAATTTTTATATATTGTTATGTTCAAAAGTTTATGGAAATATTATTATATTCTGGCTATAGCCAATCTATATAATATATTTTCCTGTTGAACTGGAAGCGTTGATATATTATTTTGGCCTTTTCCAGTTAAATAATATATTAATTTTAATTAATAAAACTCCAATTTTACTGTTACTATATAGTATGTAAAACTTTATTTGTTCAAAGTAGCTTTTATTATTTAAACATTAACTCTGTACAAAACTTTACTGTTTCGAGAGTTGTTTAATGAAAGCTGAACAAATTTCAACTCTCTCAATTACCAAAAAACCAACGTATTTATAGGCAAATATTAATTTACCGGCCTTTGTTTACATAAAAATGTAAACGAACTTTGATTCAAATATAATAATACAATTTACTATTGAGCAATCGTCACTCAATAATAATTATAATTAATTGTAATTGTTCATACCCAAAATTTGCATACACTGCATAAATGCGCACTAAGCATTATTTATTATTTGTTAAGTTTATTAACTTTATGACATAGTTAATAAATATAAATAATATATTTAGTATTATTGCGCAATGCCAATGCGTGTGCAAATATATTTTGTGGTATAAAAATAAAATACATTATTTATTACTAGGACGGTGTTTTTATTCCACAACACCTCCCCTTTTCAAGTACAAAAAATGGATACATTTTTTGGATGTATGGTAATTCAGAATTTCTCAATCTATTCAGCTTTTGGTATACATTTTTTTTTGTTGTAAATTTTTTCTTAATTTTTATTAACTTATTTTCTATTTAGTTTATTTTCCATATAAACCCTTTTTTTCACAATATTTAATATATAAATTTTAAAATTGTTATAGTTATACCATCTATATATCAATTTCTTACATATTTATTTATACTTCTTTTTTCTTTTTAATTTTCTTAATCAATTTTTTTTTTTTTATTCAATATTCAAATTATTATCTTTCCTTTTCAACACTTTTCAATAAATCTTTTTTTACATTTATATTTATTTTCCTTTTATTCTTTCTTTAAACATTTTGTTTTAAATTTTAAAACTGAATATTATACCCCCAAAACTTAAAATTATATTTATTATGTTGTATTACTAAAACTACATTAATTTATATAAAAAAATGAATTTGATTTTAAAATTTTCACCTAAAAATATGCACCTAAATAATTTAATTAATTATTTATAACAATAGTGTATATATAAGTATAAGTTTCCCAAATAATTATTATTGAAATATAAAAACTAAACTAGGTTTAGAATTTAACATATTACAAAAATCATTATTTCGAATTTCTTCTGATTAATAAAATTTTAGGCATGCTTTCTAAAATATTTATAATTCCGTGGAATTATTGTAGGACTATATTTACGAGTTTTGTGCGCATTTGTTAGCGAACAATTTTCTTTCAATTTTTCCTTTACTATTTGTATTTCAGTATTTTGAGTTAAATTATTTATTTTTACAATAAAATTTGTATTAAAGTTTGTCCCTTTTTGACTCTTTTCCTTTTGTTGAATAAATTCTGCTTCTATTTTTTCTGCGTGCTTTTCAATATACTTTTCTGTATTTTCATTAAATTGTATTATTTGATAAATTTCCTGCTGTGGAACTATACTCGGTTTAAGTTCCGAAAGTAACATTTCTTCGTTTTTATCCTGTACTTCTTCATTGTTATATAAAAGTCTAATATGACTTAATGCTTCTTCCGAATTTTCTTAATTTTTATGTATTTTTTTATTCTTACTTTTGTTATTTCTACATTGTTTTTTTACGTTGCTTATAGTTTTAGTTTTTTCATGCTGTATTTATATAACAGTTCCAAATTCTATTTTTTCTTCCTCCAATGCTTTACTCTCTTCTACTACATTACGTTCTTCTACTACTTCGGTTTGCTTCATTTTATTTATTTCTAAAATTACACTGTTGTTTTCTAATTTATTTTCTACACAACAATTTACTGGATTTAACTTATTTTCCATTTCTTTTAAAACTGGTTTTTTGAATGCCGAATTCATCAATACTAAATTGTTTGGGTAGCACCCAAGCGTGGTACTATTGCAAGCTTGGAATGAACGTAAATTTACTTCAGGTTTCCTAATTGGGGTTTTAACAAAAGGAACTTCTATCGCCTTTTGCTCATTTATGGTACTCGAAATTTCCTGTAATTTTGACGTACCCTGAATATTGCATTTTTTATATAAATTATTATAATTAGAACTACCATCTCTGGGTATTCTTTTCTCCATATTAATTACTTTACATTCATTATCTATTTCATTATTACTACAAAATTCTTCATTACAATTTCTCAATGTTTTACTATGCCCCTGTGGCGTATTATATGCAATATTTTTATTACTTTTTTCCTCAATTTTAAATGAATTTCTCTTCATTATGATAACCTGAGCTCCATTGTCCTTTGAAAGCTTTACTTCGTCTATTTTTGATATATTCATTGGTAATACAGTATTTTTCTGTAAATTTTGTCTTCTTAATAACATAATGTTGGGGGATGATTCAGGGCGTTTTGATTCATCCTTTATTAAAGCACGCGATTCGTATTTTTGCTTAGCAGGGCAGTGAAATATACTGTGTCCTGGGCGGTCACACCATTCACAATTTGGCGCCACTTTATTTTCTCTATATGCTATACAAAAACGGCTAGTATGGCCTAGTTCTCCATAACTATAACATTTTAAATTATTTTTATTTGTTCAATAATTATTATTTTTATTAGTTGCACTAAAATTTCTATTGTAGCTATTTATATTGTTCGTGTAATTTATTTTTTGATTTCGTTCCGAGTTCCTTTGGAAATTTTGAAGTCCAGAAGAATAATTTTCGTTATTGAAATTATTATTATTTTCATTTTTATGATAACCTGTCTTTTGATCATCCATTTTTATTAATAATTTCTTTAATAATGTAGAAATAACATTTTCGCTTGACAGATTTTCTGTTGAGTTGCTCAATGTGTAGTTTTCCCTAGCGTATTCGATCGCCTTTTTTACTGCTATGTTTAAATTTGAGCAATTTTGTGATCTCACATAAAATTTCAATTGTTCCGAACATAATCCTCTTATTTTTACAATAGAAATTTTAGTGCAAACTGCGTTTTGCTACTTTCGTCATTTCCTCTTTTAGAACCCTACCCTCACCTGGGTAAGTGTTTTCTACCATAATTGTGTAGGCCTCCAGCTTTTGCAAGAGTCTACTTCCAAAATTTTCTACTGTTTCATCCTGTCCTTGATAAAATTCCTCCAATTCCCTGGCTAATTGAGGAAGGTCCTTAAAAGGTACAAAGTAATCACACAAAACATTTTTAAATTCCTCAAAATCTATAATATTTTTATGCTGGAAAAGAGCATTCGCTTTTCCTTTTAATTTACTTCTTATAAGATTGTTTAGAACAAAACTTCTTCCCCTAAATTCAGTTACATAATAAGCTTCTCCTGCCAGATATAGAAAATTTTGTAAATCCAGAGTCGGATTCTCTCCTGACCCTGAAAATACTGGTACTTGTACTAAAAAAGTTTCAAATGCCTCAGTGACGGACAGCATTCCGTTGCTAAAAGACATTTTTTATATAAATTCGAAAGCTACATGAAACACATAAAATTTTTGAACAACCCCATATTACCAAACTAAAAAAATTATACATACAAATCTTTTTTTTAAAAAAACGCGAGACTAAGATACAATAAATTTTCCTATTTACTAACATTTTTTATGCTTTTTTTTTATTAGCTAGCCAAAAACGTTCACAAAAATAAATTTTTGTCAAATTCAAAAAAAAAATTATTAAACAAAATATTATACAAAATATTTTTATCTTTTGTAACTTTTTATTAATGAATTTTCGTTAAATACCGAATACTATATTTTATATTAACAAAATAAATAATATTTTGTCCCATACAAAAAAATACGTTAAACAAGAGGAGACAAAAAAACAAAATCAAAACAAATACCTTCCTACAAAAATTACACAGAAATAATAAAAAAAATTTTAATTATGTATAACAAAATTTTTTAATTTAACTTCATTACTAACAATATTCTCCAGTATTTGCATAACATGAATATATAAAAAAAATCCCTTACAAAAAAGAAAACTACTTTTACATCTAATTGTATATATAAAAAAAATGAATTTAAAACAATTTTTTTTTTGAAAATTACACATTTTTGTATATATAAAAAATTGATTTTTAAAACAATATCTTTTTTTTTTTTTTTAAAAAAAAAAGACTAATTATATACATCTATTTTTATATATAAAAAAAATTAATTAAAAACAGTATTTTTTCTTCCAAAACTAATTATACATCTATAAAAAATGTACAAAGATTAATCCAACAAAAACAACAAAAATTCTACAATTTTAAACAAAAGCTACGCAAAAATGCGTCGTGCTTATCCCTTTTATGCTTCACGCAAACTCAGGGTGTTTCTTTTGCAAATTTTTGTATGATGATCACGTACTTTACTGCTGTTGTTCTTGTTTTCTTCTTTTGTTTGCCTCGTACACCTCTAGTGGTTGTCCGATAAAAAATCCTGCTGGTGCTGGTTCAAGAATCGATATATGCAATTTTTGTGGTTCTACCAAGAAACGTAGTTCTTGGTTAACCGGCTGCGCCAAATGTTTTATAATATTTTATGTTATATATATATTTGGCCTTTTGCCAGTATAATATATATATTAAATATTATATGGGAGAGAATCTATAATCTTAGTACAATTAAACTTCAAATTTATTGGTTTAAAAGGACTATTTATATATTCCAAGCTTAAGTTAAACAATTAGCGTCGTACAAAACTTTACTGTTTCGAGAGTTGTTTAATGAAAGCTGAACAAATTTCGACTCTCTGAATTATGAAAAAACCAACGTATTTATAGGCAAATATTAATTTACCGGCCTTTGTTTACATAAAAATGTAAACGAACTTTGATTCAAATATAATAATACAATTTACTATTGAGCAATCGTCACTCAATAATAATTATAATTAATTGTAATTGTTCATACCCAAAATTTGCATACACTGCATAAATGCGCACTAAGCATTATTTATTATTTGTTAAGTTTATTAACTTTATGACATAGTTAATTAATATAAA
Organism: Empis stercorea; assembly: GCA_949752835.1. Lineage (NCBI taxonomy): Eukaryota > Metazoa > Arthropoda > Insecta > Diptera > Empididae > Empis > Empis stercorea. The sequence continues at coordinate 5,695 of CATKHZ010000020.1, read as the reverse complement.
TAATATATTTAATTTTATTGCGCAATGCCAATGCGTGTGCAAATATATTTTGTGGTATAAAAATAAAATACATTATTTATTACTAGGACGGTGTTTTTATTCCACAACAATAATTTTTTTTTTACAAATCTTTTCAAATATTTTTTTTTAATAAATTTACTTTGTTGTTCTTCTTGTATTTAAGTGTATAAAAATTATCGCATTATATAATTATACCACAGTTTTTATATTACAAAAGCTTTATCACATTTCTTTAAAAACAAAACTGATTAAAAAAAACGAACAAAAAAAAAATTCAAAATTTTTAAACCCGGTGTCCAGCGCGGCGGCCAACATCCGATTCCCCGAATTTTTAATTTTTCTTTTCGATAATCGATCGCAATCATGATCTGATCATGCCCTTGATTTGACCGGGGTCAAATCAAGATCATCATTTGTTTTTTTTTCGAAACACTTAAATTTTCACCACCACGACATCTAGTGTACGACACCACAAATTACAACTTAACGATAACTACAACTAAACTACAAAATATGACCCCATCACCTGAACGATAACAACTAAACAATAAAACTATAACAAACTTGACAGACCGGCTAACGCAGAGGAAGTATTTTTGAACATAATATTTTTATATTTCTAATTTAATATTTCTAAATTTTAGGAATTCCTGGATGTCACAAAACAGGCTGGATTCTGGCGTCCCCTCCAGAACCAGACTGAAATCATCCAGCTTCTTCCTGGAGACACGGTCTATCAATACTAATTAACTAAATTCTAAAATTATCACTAAAATTAATAATAGTAATCTATCCTACTTCTATTAATACACTATATTATATATAACTAACTAATAATAAAAAAAAATCAACCCCACTGAATAATAATCAAGATAAATAACAAATAATTGTAAAAATAATTTACTAATAAATAAACTAATAATTTAACCCTTATATTTAAATAACAATAAATTTTAACTACTAATAAATTAACAATTAAGTGTATAAGTGTATATAACAAAAAAAAAATTGAACAACTAATAAATTTAATAACACTAATTGTAAATACTATTCTAATAAATAAATAACTACTAAACTAAAACACTATATTGTAAATAACTAATACTAAACTACAAAAAAAATCGCCGCTCACTAATATAATAAAAAATATCACAGATGTTAAGGATATTTAAAAAAATTTTTTTATTCTTTTTAACCAACGCGGGGCTGTCCCACAACCTGTGCAGTCTCATGCTCTACCGACTGAGCTAGCCGGGCAACAATTTAATTTACCATCATGATTTTAAATTAATTGATTATAATCTCAATCGCATCAGAATAAGAGTATAGTTAAATAAATAAACTTATGGTAAAAATAATGCTTAATACGAAATAAATATGAAAATTAAAAAAAAAAAACTAAATTCTACTTAATAAATACCAATTATTGTATAAGAATAAATAAAGAAATAAAATATTAACAAAAAAAAATTCTTAATTTTAAATAATGGATGTAACTACAACTATTGTAACTTAAATAACATTTATTGTAAAAATAAATAAATAAAATTTACAAACTACTCATACTATGCTTAAATAAATAACACCTATGGTATAGAAACATACACCAAAAAAAAATTAACTAAGTCTATTACTAATTTTAACTAATCTTATACTAATACAAAAACTCTAATTCCTAAATCTGATTTAAAGTGTGGAACACTCCTTTTTTCTAATTTTTAATCTTTGTGCTGATTAAGTTTTACTATTTCAAATCAGCTGATTTCCGTGGTCTTAAACTATTTAACAAAACAAAACAAAAATTGTGATTGTAGAAATTTATTGGTATTGTAGTATATCATTTTTAAATTTTTATTTTTCGCCGGTATTTTTTTTTATTTACTTTTAATTTTTCGGTTATGATTTAAAAAAAAATTTAATATACGAAATTTGGTAATAATTTAGAACCCAATAAAAAAACTATTTTAATTTTTGTGTTTTATTTTTGATAAAATTTGTAATGAGTTTGAAATAAGTCTGACAAATTAAGTGAACCATTGCAGTCAGAATTTTTTTAGGAAAAAGAAAACAAGGGGACTTGGAATTGGATCCAGGACTCATAGGCAGAGGATATATGGGAAACTTCTGTATTAATATTCCTTCCTCAAACCTCACTTCTACAATAAAAAAAAACAAACACATAATATTGATAGGTGTTAGGACATAATACAGACTACTGAATTTATGTATCTAACTAACAATATTCTGTGTCAACAAATAAATACCAAAGGTCCGAAGGTGTAAATAAGGACTACCTTATTTACCAGTCAACTCCGGACGTATACGTAAACTACAACGGACTGATAGGAATTACCATGGACAACCATGATAACCAATCTAACTATCAGTCGAAGACAACACACAACAATTAATAAATATTCACAAATAAAAATTTAAATTTATTTTTACCTTTCAAAATGGAACCGTCGGAAGGAATGTAAACCAAACGTGGATTTAATGACGACAATATGATAGTCTCACCAACTCCATCCGAACTCCAGCAAAACAATTCGTCGATGGAGTTGTTTAATATTCGGGTGACCAACGTCACACCAACCAAAAAAACTTTTTTAAGTTTGCACAAAAATTTTGACACCAATTGTAAAACAATTGGTACAACTTAAAGTCCCAGTTTTGGCGCCAACTGTAACGAAATCAAAATTCCCGAATTTGGGCGCCAACTGTAACATATTCAATTACTTTGATATGTTAGCTGAAGGTAAATTCGGAGGAGAAGGGTTCGGAAGCTGAGAGCGTTGGGCGCCAGGTCTGAGTGACCTAGCCACAATCACTATATGAACAACAACAAGAACCAATTTTTTTTTAAACAAAACCAAAACTAATTCTCTTTACTTTTCTTTCAGCTTCCAGGATCATTGGGATTTCCTCCTATTGCCGGCTTAGCACAGTCTGTGGGGTGCGGGTCGACCAATGATCCTACTAACTACCATATTGACTGTAATGGTAACTCTTCAATCCAAATCACTTGATACATAATAACCAGCCATGGAAAAATTAAAATGGAACTGCCACAAAATTTTCCGAAGAAAATACAAAAAAAAACAACAAATCCAAATACAAACAAATGCCACCCAACGATGCCGCAAAAAAAACTATGCCACTAAATAAATAAAATAAATAAATACAACACCATAAAGTTAATTTATAATTTAAAATTTTTTTTATTTTTCTATTTTAAAAAAAAACTTTAAATAAATAAATAATAACTAATTTTTTTGGAATTAAATGTAATAGCTCCGGCGGCTATATTCAATCGAAATATAAATTTTACCACACAAAAAAAAAAAAAAAAAAAATGGTACTGACAAAATATTTTTCTTCTTGTTTTCCAAAAAGTTACCAAATTTAAAAAAAAAAACTACTTTATAATTCGAAAAGTACAATCTACAACTACAATAAAAAAACCACACAAAAAAACTAAAAAAAAAAATAAATTAACAAAAAAAATTCCCTCGATGACTTAGCCGCAACAAATAATTCTCAGACACAGGACTGCGGACGATGACAGGAACTCATACTACTCTGGAACACAGGATCATGCAGGAACGACAAACAAAGAAAATTTGATTCCTTTTCGAATTATGCGCGCGCTGGACACCATTAATTATTATTTAATGTATTTGATTTTAATTTTTTTTTATTAGAAATTCCAAATATTTAATAATCTTTTTATATGGTTTTTGTTTTAATTTTTTATAAATTTTTATATATGTTTTTTTCACAAATCTTTTCACATTTCTTTTTTTAATAAATTTACTTAGTTGTTCTTCTTGTATTTAAGTGTATAAAAATTATCGCATTATATAATTATACCACAATTTTTATATTACAAAAGCTTTATCACATTTCTTTTTTAAAAAAACTGATTAAAAAAAACGAACAAAAATAAAATTCAAAAGTTTTAAACCCGGTGTCCAGCGCGGCGGCCAACATCCGACTCCTCGAATTTTTCTTTTTTCTTTTCGATAATCGATCGCAATCATGATCTGATCATGCCCTTGATGTGACCCCGGGTCAAATCAAGATCATCCTTTTTTTTTTTGGAAACACTTAAATTTTCACCACTACCACGACATCTAGTGTACGTCACCACAAATTATAACTTAACGATAACTACAACTAAACTACAAAATATGACCCCATCACCTGAACGATAATAACTAAAGAATAAAACTATAACAAACTTGACAGACCGGCTCACGCAGAGGAAGTATTTTTGAATATAATATTTTTATATTTCTAATTTAATATTTTTAAATTTTAGGAATTCCTGGGTGTCACAGAATATAAGAAGGCTGTCGGGACGCCCAAAATAAAAAACTGCCAAGAGTACTGTATCACGCCTAGATACTAGTGTCAAGTATCTAGGCGTGATACTTGACCCTAGGTTAATATGGAAACTTATTGTTGAAGCGCGAACAAAGAAAGCATATATAGCTCTCTACTCGTGCTAAACGATATTAGGTAAGAAATGGGGATTGAAGCCAAGAATGATTTTATGGATGTACACAGGTATAGTTCGTCCTATCCTCACGTACGGGTCAGTTGTATGGTGGCCCGCACTCTCAAAGGAGTACAACCGTACCAAACTAGGTAAGGTCCAAAGAGGAGCTTGCACGTGTGGAATAGGGGCGTTGAGAACGACGCCAAGGGACGCGTCAGATGTAATCCTCCACCTCCTTCCAGCGGACCTACATATAAAATACTCATCCACATGCAGCGCAATAAGGCTCAAAGAACTCGTGCACTGGGCAGAAAAACCATACGGACACTGAGATTCCTGCTCAGATTCCTGTCTAGATGGACACGGTTATCTACACAGCCGATTCAAATATGGACTGCGGTGTGGATGCCGGGATTTTCTCAGAAATAAACGCAATATCCCAACAATTCAGACGCCTAACAGATCCATTGTCTTCCTGGCGGAAACCTTTGCGATCTGAAAAGCGTGCCAAGCGTTGTGAGAAGACTTCTCTCACAAATACAACATAGCGCTCTCAACTCTGCCACAATCTCCTCAAAAATCGTAAAGAAATGTTCAGACGAAGTGGCATATATAAGCAACCAATTCAATGTTACCCTTCTGTGGGTTCCCGGAAATAGGAACATACACGGTAGCGAAAGCACCGATGAATTAGCGCGAGGGGGTCATGCTTCGATGCCCTTGCCAACGATAGATGGCAAGTACTGACCACATGCCGGACAACCAAGAAAACTGCGCCGTCCTGCAACCAAGCCAGAGCTAGACACCGTTCACTTGGCAGCCTCATCTTCAACGAACTAAACAATCTAGCCGCGTGCTGCCCAATGAACCTGACACAGTTCCTAAACACCAGATTAGTCATATTGATATTTTTGATCGGAGAATTTTTTCAAATTGTTCAGATTTATTACTTTGTGCTTGATTTTTTTCGTTGCGGCTAAACTTCATTTTTTAATAATTTTTTTGAACTATTATTTTTAATTACTTACGTTTTTTTGTAAATTAATAACAATAAATATTATAAAATGTAATATTGAATGATAATTTATAGTTATTGTTGTTTAAATTGAAAAATAATTTCGTAAATTTGAGAATTCGAGAGTTCCCGACCAATATTTCCATGTTACCCGG
>CATKHZ010000019.1:0-29255 GCA_949752835.1 Empis stercorea | reverse complement strand
AAATTGGTTTCTCGTAATCTTTGGAAGACTTGTTTTAAATTAATCATATGTTCATGTAAAGAACTGGAAAATATTATTATATCATCTAAATAAACTAAACATATTTTATTTTGTAATCCTCTTAATATATTATCCATTACTCTTTGGAAGGTAGCTGGTGCATTTTTAAGACCAAAGGGCATTCTTAAAAATTCATAATGACCGTTTTCAACATTAAAGGCTGTTTTTTGTATATCTTCTTTTTGCATTTCAATTTGATGAAAGCCACTAGCAAGATCTAGGGTAGAAAAATAATTGCATTTGCCTAATTTATCAAGAACACCTGTAATATTAGGGATAGGTTATCTATCATCAATTGTTTTTTCGTTTAATTTTCGGTAATCTATTACAATGCGCCACTTTTTCTTTCCAGAAGCATCTGGTTTTTTAGGAACTACCCAAATAGGAGAAGACCAAGGTGAACTACTCGGTCTTATTATACCTTGTTTTAACATTTTTTGTATTTGAGACTTAACTTCAGGTTTGTGGATAAAAGGATAACGATAATTTTTCTGGTGAACAGGTATTTCGTCATGAGTTTGAATTTTATGTTTAATTTGATTTGTAAATGTTAAATTACTTTCATCTAAATGAAATATATCAGAATATTTTCTACAAAGAGAAATAATATTATTTTTTTCTTCTGCATTCATGTGATCTGTTCTTATTAAATTTGCAATATCATGTGGGTTATTATAATTATCTGTTTCTGGAATATCTATATGATAATATTCAAAATGATTATCAATTAGAGTTACTTTTATAGCATATATAATTGTAATATCTATATCTATTAATAAATTATTATGAATTTCCACAATAGCCCATCCATTTTCTGCTGTAGTTATAATTTCGGGTATAATATAATTTTGTATATTTTGTTGTGGAACAATTATATCATCGGATTTAATAGTAACTGGTATTTTGATTTTAGAAATGGTTTTACTTGGAATTAATTTTTGTAATAAAAGTTTAGGATTACTTTCCATTTTTTGAATATGAATTTCCACATATGATGTTGTGAGTAGCCTTCTTGGGAATGAAATATGTGCTTTCAATTTTTCTAACATGTCTGTACCTAATAAGCCATCAAATATATTATGAAATTTATAACAATAGAATTCTAAATTTTCATTAACATTAAATTCTTTAAAAACTTTGACTGAAATTGAAAAATCGTGTTTAGATGAAGCAAAAGAAGTTGATACAATATATATAAATAAAAAAAGTTTTTTAAAAATACTTTCCTTTAAAGAAATATTCAACTAAAAAGTATTAAACAAGCAAATAATACTGTAATATCTGGCCCAATCTGTCCGATCTTATGTTAACTACTCCCCTTGGATACCTATATGAGGGTATCCCCGATTGGTCGTAGGACTATTATATAAATAAATCCAATCCAATAACCTTAGCTAAAGAGCCTGAGTTAAACTAAAATTAGCTAAAGAGCCTAGTTCAGTTGGATTGGAAGTATATTATTTTATTATAATGGTAGCGAGTAGCCTAGTTAAAATAAAACAATTGGTTTGACTTTCAAGTTAAAAGTGAATCTTTATTTTATTCATATTCTCTTTTATACCCTAAATCTATTCGTTACATACTTATTATTTATTAGTTACTTATTTCTAATTATTGGTAATATTTGCTAATGCCAGCAATCCCTAAATTTATTTATAATTATAAAGTATTGCACATATAAATATATATATATACATATATATATTTACATGATCACTAATAATGTTCTCTGTATGCATATATATAAATGCATTGGAATATATGTGTTATTAACATGTATACCACACAGAACATAAACATATTTGGTGATATTTTGTAAACAAACAAAGTGAAAGTCGATGCCCGTTTGACCTACACTTTTGTTTACATTAAAACATAAACATATGACGAATATTTTCGTACATGTTTAGTGGCATATATCACACCACCCCTCCTGGCGGAAAAGGAGGAATCTTATCTTTAAGTAAATTCCTTCTCTCTTGCGTTAACAGATATTTTCCAAAATATTTTAAATTTATATTTGTTTTTTTTTTTTCAATTACATTCTTGTTTTAACTTTCTTTATAAAACTTTATTCTTATTTACTTATTTATTTCTAAATATTTTTTTTTTTTTTCAATTTAACATTTCTATTTCTATTTATTAATATTCTTCTTTTATTTATTTTATTTTAATAACATCTCATTTCTACTAAAATTTTTTTTTTCCCTCTTTTTTTTTTGTTAAATCGTTAATTTATTTATTTTTCATCATTAATTTACGAAAAACCGGTATAAACCAACCTCTCTCAAATTAAATTACTTTCTTTAAAATAATTCGTTGCTCAATCTTGTATTATGTTGACTGAATATAATTTTAACAATTTTTCAGCATTCAATCCATAATGCCTTCGAATGTTTGATAATTTTTCAAACTACCTACTAATGTTTCATAATTTTATTAATATGATTAATAACCTAATTTCTATGCCTATATCTATACTCTAAATCTTATACATATATATACTCTTATATATACTCTATTTACTTACTATCTATGGGTTTCCAGGCGTCCCCTTCCCCCTAAATTTTAAAAGAATTTTTTTTGTTTTTTTTTTTTTTTTTAACCTAATTCTCAGTTATTATCATTAGATATGTGTAATATGGTTTTAACCTATTCTTATGTACTACTACTTTCTTTCTATCTGTCTTTATCTCGCAGTTTACACCTTTATTTCCTACTACTGCATATGGACCAATATATATTGGATCCAACTTCTTCCTATTTTCGTTTCTTAATAACACTAGACTCCCTGCTTCGTATATACTATCCTTTACTCTATAATCTTTATCAAATCTATTTTTTCTCTCTAATTTCTTTTTACCTAGTACTTCTCTCGCGTCTCTATGAGCTATTTGTAATTTGTTTTTTAAATCGATATTGTAGTCTTCGTAACTGTAAAGTGGTTCTACTTTATTTGTAAGATTTGATGGTAGTTTGCATTGCTTTCCGTATACTAATTCGTATGGTGTATAGTTTGTTTCAGAGTGTACTGCTGTGTTATAGCAAAATGTGTAATATGGCAACCATTTATGCCAATCTGAATGATTTTCAGTAACATATGTTCTTAAATACGCTCCTAACACCTTATGCGAATTTCCAATGCTCCTATGCTCTCATGATGATATGCAGTAGAAAATATTTGGTCTATTTTCAGCATCTTACACATTTCTTTAAATACTTGACTCATAAATTCTGTTCCTTGATCCGAAGCTATCTTCTTTGGTACTCCATATTTTAAAATGGAATTTTCTACCAATCCTTCAGCTACGGAATTTGCTTCTTTGTTCTTCAATGGGACATTTTCTATAAACTTAGTCAATTCGTCTTGTATGGTAAGTATATATTTATACACTTCTTCTGTGTCATCTAAAGGTCCTACGAGGTCTACAAATATTTTCTCAAAGCTTGTCTCGCTGGTTGATGTTATGACCATTGGTTGTTTTTTCACGTTTATGTGTTTGTTTCGTTGACATGTTTCACAATGCTTAACAAAAGTTGCTATATCCTCTTGCATTCCCGTCCAAAATTTGCATTTAATATTTTTAATCATACGGTTAATTTAATATTTTTAATCATACGGTTAATACCTGCATGTCCACTTGTTGGTAATATATGATAATCGTTTAATAGTAGTTTCTTCATACCTGGGTCAGTTATCCTTATCAAATCCTTCATAATGTGCACTTTAATATTCATATTTTTAAAAATTTCGTTCAATTTCTTTTTCATATTATTTAAATTGTTTTGTCGACGGCCGTCATTCAATTTTAATAATTCAGTTTTCGAGATATATAAATCTCCTATTTTTATTGGACCTATGATTTTCTGCACATCTTTCCACAGCAATCTGCCGAATGTTGTGTTCTGATTTTCTGTGCTATCTTTTGGTTTAACCATTAATAAACAATTCTTCTTTGGTATGTATGCTAATATTTTATTTGGACCCAAAATTATTTCTTGTTGATTTTCTAATTTTTCTATCTCCTCTTCGAAACTATCTACTATTTTTAATTCGACTAATTTTAAACCTGTTGATGGTGGTTGTAATAACTCATCTATAATTTGCTCATCCGTTTTTTCATTGTCTTCAGCCTCTTTGGTTTTTGATCTGGTCATTATTAGAATTTTTAAATCCTCAGATGATATTTGTATTCTACTTAAAGCATCTGCGGTACAATTCTCTTTACCCGGCGAATATTCTACATAGAAATTATATTCTTCTAACAAAAGTCTAAATTTTGTTAATCTCGATGATGGTTCTTTGAGTGAAAACAAATAAACTGAAGGTCTATGATCTGTCAAAATTTTGAACCGTCTTCCAAATAAATATGGTCTATAGTGTTTAATAGCCCATACAATAGCTAGCAGTTCTTTTTCTATAGTGCTATAATTTTTCTCAGCACTATTTAATGTCTTACTTGCATATGCTATAGGTCTATCATCATTATTTGAAAGTACTGCTCCTAGAGCAAAACCTGAAGCGTCTGTCCTCAATATAAATTCGCCTTCAAAATTTGGGAATTGTAAAATTTTTGGACTTATCAAAAATTCCTTGATTGCTTCGAAAGATTTGACACAATCTTTTGTAAAGTTAAATTTAACGTCTTTTTTCAGTAGTTTATTTAGTGGAATTGTTATTGATGCAAAATTTGGTATAAATTTTCTGTAATAGTTTGCAAATGCAACGAATCTCCGTACTTCGTCCGCATTTTCTGGTTGTGGTAATTTTCTAATCGCGTCAGATTTTGATGGATCTGGCCAAATGCCTTTCTCCGAAATTATATGGCCTAAATATAAAACCTCCTTCCTTAGAAAACTACATTTTCCAGGATGAATTTTCAAATTTACGTCTCTGAGCCTTTGAAAAACTTCGATCAGATTTCTGTTATGGGATTCTAAACTATTCCCGAAAATTATCAAATCATCCAAATATACAAAACATCTAGAATATGTTAACCCTGACATTGCTATCGACATCATTCTTGAAAACGCACTGGGTGAAATTTTCAAACCCATTGGTAATCGTGTCAATTTTCTACTATCAGTACTGGTGAATTCTTTGGTACTATCAGTACTGGTGAATTCCATGCTGATTTTGATGGTTCTGCTATCTTATTTTCCACCATTTTCCGTATTTCTTCCTGAATATCCTTTTTCTGAGAGTGTGGTACTCTGTATAGTTTTGTATATTTAGGTGTTGTTCCTTCTTTTAATTGAATTTTAACTTTATCAGCATTTGTGATTGTTAATTTGTCTCCATTTAAATGAAAAATGTCGTTAAATTTGGTACAAATCTGTTTTACACAATTTATTTATTCTGCGTTTAAGGTGTCATAATTAATGTCTTTTAACAGTTTCTCTGCACGTGTTTGTGGTTTTTCTTCTGATAGTTCGTAATTTAATATATAATGGTCGTTTAGACTAAAAGATTCTGGTTCAATCCAGTTTAATTTTACGTCACTATCTCTTGTGTTTAATATTTTGATTGGTATTTTACCCTTTATGGTTTGGGATATCGATCCAGCCATGAAAACCCCTTCGCATAATTCTGATTGATGAAATATGCGTTCACCTGTTAATTTTGTGTCTATCCAATAGGTAGCTTCACAACGTGGTTTTACCATTATGGTATTGAAATTTTCTTTACTTATTTTTGGTAAAATGATTTTTTCATCATCTATATTAAGCTCAAGAATAAATTTTTCCAAATTTATTTTGGCTTGAAAATCTTTTAGAAAATTTGCTCCCAAAATACCATCTACTGGTACGGGAAAATTATTTTTAACAATATGAAAATTGTAATCAATGTTTATTGATTGAAAATTTAATCTATTAACACAAGTCCCTAATGTTTCGAGATGTCCCGAAATCCCATGAATAGTTGTTTTATTATTTATATCTATTCTATTGTCTGCTAAAATATTTTCTTTAATGGTACAGATGGATGCACCCGTGTCTATTAAAAATGTCGCGTTTTTGTTATTTATTTCAATGTCTATATATTTGAAATATGTAGTGTGAAAATAACGTCATCGCCTGATTTGTGTAATCCCCTCCCGATTGGTTGGCTGCCCCCTCGGTGGGTTGCTCGTTTCCCTTTTCGGTAATTGCGAGGATTCTTGGATTTGGTACATTTTCGTTGGCTGTTCTGTTGTTATAATTGCCATTTCCATTTCCATTTTGACGTCTATTTCCTGTATAATTTCTACTGCCGTTATTATTTGAATTATTATTATTATTGTTGTTATAGTTTCGATTATTATTGTTATTATTATTGTTATTATAGTTTCGATTATTATTGTTATTATTATAATTTCGATTATTGTTATTATTTTTATTATAATTTGAATTATTACCATTATTTATATAATTATTATTATTATTATTATTGTGATTATTATTATTTCTGTAATTATTATTTCTATTATTGTTATATCCGTTATCATTATATCTATTATTTGAATTATTATTATATCTATTACTATTTTGTCTGTTTTGGTTATTAATATAATTATTATTTCTGTTATTCATATATCTCATTACTTCGCTGGATCTTTCGGTACCGGGATCCAATTCAAGTAGATGATTACAGGCTTCCTTAAATTCCTTAAATTCTGTTCAATAGAGTCCTTACAACCACATTTTGTTTTTAGTATATTTTTCAGTTCCGAAAAAGTGGTAACTATGGTTGTTCCAATTTCTGTAAGTGCTTTGCCTTGTATTTTGCATTTTGTTAAGAATTTTATCAATATAGCCCGATCTTCAGCTTTCAATATGTCGTGATAAAATTCTACGCTGTTTATAAAATCTCTGATTTTTTCTTCTCTTGTCTCTTCTTTTTCTATAAGTAATGTGGGCAGCTTTTGCGCCACATTGAAATCAAAATTAGCCATTCTGCTATTTGATTCTTCCACTATATTTTCCAAATCTTCTGCCTCCTTATAATCGTCTTCGTTACTTAACTCCTCTTGTTTTATTTCTGGTATCAGTTCTTCTGTATTTTCTTCCTCACTCTCCTCTCTTATTGTTTCGTTAAGATACTCTGCAGATTTGTCATCTAAAATTTTACTGACTTCTTCGTATAATTTATCGAATTTTTCTTTATATGCTAGCGCTAATTGATTGTTTACTATATAAACTTTTTTCCAAGTTTCCGAAAAGTTTGTTTTAATCTCCTGAATAAAGGCTATTTTACTTAAAATATACCCAGAACTATACTTTCTATTAGGTGTTTTCTTAAAATTTGTTAATATACTCTTTAAATTACTTATCCCATTATCTAATATGCTTATCATATTCTATATTATATATATATATACTGTCATTCTACCGTAATTATTATTATTTACCAAAATACTATTTATATCCTATACCATAATTTGTTTATTAAAACAAAGTTATTTATATAAAAAAATCCCTCTAATTTATTTATATTTACTCAAAACTCTCCTCTTCATATACTGTTATTTTTATACTAACATACTCTATTTATACTATAATATCCTAATGAAAATATTTTTCAAAACAAAATCTATAGTACAAACTTCCGAAAAATTTATATATATATAAATTTATATATAATAGAATACCCTTCGGGGTTTCATATATAAATTCTATAAATATAAATTCTTGTGATGTAAAGTGGAACGAAAGTGGAACGATTTTATATATATTTTTAAATAGACTACCCTCAGGCGGTCGATATATATATATTTGTATCTATTATGTGCCTACACTAATCATATAGAAAAACTTAGTCGGTACCCCCACCTAATATATATTTTTTTGTTTTTCTTAAAACTATCTATTTTTACTACTAAAATATTATGTTCTACATTTAGCTACTATTCTACTCATAAATTTAGTATGTATTCGGTGATTTGAAAAATTCCGACTACGTGGTACATAGAAGAAGTTTTACTTCGAATTTACTATGTGACCCCAGTTAAATGAACAAAATTACTACCAATTCGAATGATTAAAAGATTGAATGATTAAAATCTTCATTAACAAATATTTTTGCATGAATGTATAATAATTAAATTACGCAATTATAATTTGTCAATTGCTCTGAATATTTTCAGAACTTCTTCTGTTAAGATCGCGTTTGGCACGGCTACAAATTTATTATGTATAAAATTCACGCTAATATTTGCCCTTATTGGGTTATGTAATTTTCCGTTAATATTCTTAGTTTTATGGCCTGCCATTTTCAGAAATCGAAATAAATTCGATAAAAAAAATTTTTTCCAAAATATTTATCTACAATATTTAAATTATACTGCGGCAAGTGTTACTTGCCGTTTAATGTTATTATCTAAATATTTCTTTGCTTTGTACAATACGAAATAAATCACGATAACCAGTGCTAAGATAATAATTATTAATTGAATGTCCGAATAGCTTCTTTTACTATTATCGACACTGTTGGTGGATACACCAGCATTGTTATTAACGAAGATTTCTTCCTCTTTGGTGGAAGAACTTCCCATGTTAAAAAAAAATATATTATTATCAACACAATGCAAAGAAATATTTAAATTTATATAGATAATATTTAAATTTACGTAATGTTACGCTATCGAAAAGAATTTTCAAGAAAAAAACAAGAATCATTCACGATACATATACTTATTTATTTACTTTTGGGTTATGGTTTATTTTGGGTTATGGTAATTCGGTTTTTTTTCAAAAAAAAAATGATTTCTAAATTATTCTTTATATTATGTTCATTACTAATAATGAAAATTTTCCGATAACATGTGTTATGTATATATCAAAGTATTTGTTTCCAAAATATTTATTTTTTTTTTTTTAGTTATTTTTCTTTTTCAAGTGCAATTGACCCTTCATTTGTCGTATTGCATATTTATTTATAAAAGTAAAATTTTTTTTTCCGTTATTTTTCTTTTTCAAGTGCAATTGACCCTTCCTTTGTCATATTGCATATTTATTTATAAAAGTATTTCAAATTATATATTGTATATACGTATTATTATTTGTTTTCTTAGATATACATATATATTACCTAAATATTGTCTATATACTTTGTTTTTTTTTTTTTTGATATTTAGTTCATATTTATTATTCTTTAAATTTACATATACATAGGATATTTATTTATTATTAAAATTACATATACATAGGGTATTTATTTCATATTTATTGTTTTCTTTAAAATCATATTTATTATTTTTCTTTAAAATTACATTTATTTCATATTTATTATTCTTTAGAATTACATATATTTTTTTTTTTTTTTTTGAAATATACATATATATATTTATATTAATTTATCTATTATTTAAATTTCTGTAGGGAAACAGTCAAAACATCGTTGAAACAATTCGTCCAACTTGTTGGCGTTGTTCTTCCTTCTTTCTTTTTCTGCTGCCTGCTTCTCCTTGGCCAGCGCCTTAAATCTTTCTTTCTCCTCTGGTTTTACCGCTAATCTTTGCAGTCTCTTCAGTTCGCCAATCTCCTTCCTGGCCTTTGCTGCCTTTCCTCCTCGTTTCTTGATTTTTATGGGAGTTGGTACAGCTTCTACGACGTTGTTGTTGTTGTTGTTGTTGTTGAAATGTTTCCTTCTATATTCCTCCAGACTGATTGGTCTTGGGCCAGCCTTCTTATCTTCTTCTAGTGCTCCTGGCAGGATCGCCATGTAATATCTGGCCCAATCTGTCCGATCTTATGTTAACTACTCCCCTTGGATACCTATATGAGGGTATCCCCGATTGGTCGTAGGACTATTATATAAATAAATCCAATCCAATAACCTTAGCTAAAGAGCCTGAGTTAAACTAAAATTAGCTAAAGAGCCTAGTTCAGTTGGATTGGAAGTATATTATTTTATTATAATGGTAGCGAGTAGCCTAGTTAAAATAAAATAATTGGTTTGACTTTCAAGTTAAAAGTGAATCTTTATTTTATTCATATTCTCTTTTATACCCTAAATCTATTCGATACATACTTATTACTTATTAGTTACTTATTTCTAATTATTGGTAATATTTGCTAACGCCAGCAATCTCTAAATTTCTTTATAATTATAAAGTATTGCACATATAAATATATGTGCAATACTTATATATATTTACATGATCACTAATAATGTTCTCTGTATGCATATATATAAATGCATTGGAATATATGTGTTATTAACATGTATACCACACAGAACATAAACATATTTGGTGATATTTTGTAAACAAACAAAGTGAAAGTCGATGCCCGTTTGACCTACACTTTTGTTTACATTAAAACATAAACATATGACGAATATTTTCGTATATGTTTAGTGGCATATATCACAATACCACATCAATGTACTTTCCCGTTGAATTTGAGCAACTGTCAACAATAGTAAGGGAAAGTAGACCTTATCAGAATTAATGCCATTTATAAAGAGGTCTACCTTTCCCTTACTATTGTTGACAGTTGCTCAAATTCAACGGCAAAGTACATTGATGTGGTATTATTTGTTTGTTTATTACTTTTTAGTTGAATATTTCTTTAAGGGAAAGTATTTTTAAAAAACTTTTTTTATTTATATTTTTTATTTTACACTTTTTAGTCGGTCAAATATTTATTCATTTAACCGACTAAAAATATTTAAATACTTTGACAACTTGGGAATGATTTGTTTGGGCTACTCATGGCCCACGATTTGGAATTCCACATGTGGCTGATGTTTTTTGTATAATCGGCTCCACATGAGCCAGGGTACTGCTCGGACTACGCTTCAAGACCTTTTATTTGATGCCCCACCTGATTTTTTTATGATGGGCCCCCACATGACACAGGTTTTGTGCCCTAAAATGAATTATGAAGCTCCACGGACTGCGCAACGAAATGTATTTTTCAATACCTTTTATTTGATACCTCTCATGTCTTTTTACATTATGGGCCCCACAAGACCCAGAGTACCTCTCGGAACAGATTTTGGGCCCACTTGACCCACGCACTGCGAAACGAGATGTACTCTGCACGACCTTTCATTTGATACCCTACACGATATTTTTATGATTTAAGGCCTTGTTGACCCACATGACCCCCTTTTGGAACCACGTGTAACCCAGTGTGCCTTTACGGACTACGCTCATTTAAATATACTCTTCAAGACCTTTCATTTAATACCCCACATGATTTTTGTATAATGAGCCCACATGACCCACATTTGGGCCCCCGTATAATCGAATGTGCCCCACGGACTACCCTCATCGAGATGTACTTTTCAAGACCTTTCATTTGATTCCGCACACGATTTTTTGTATGATGGGGCCCCACATTGCCCCCGTTTTGGGCCCGAGATGACCCACGGCGCCCCCCGAACTACCCCATTGAGATGTACTCGGCAAGACCTTTCATTTGATATCCCACATGGTTTTTTTGGTACATTCAAAAATTAAACGGCCTCCGCGCCCCCGTCCCCCTAATCAAAAAGGCCCCAAATTATGGTACCAAGCCATTGATGACACGAGCTCAACTTCCAAATTTGAGCCCAATCGGTCAAGCCGTTTAAGAGTTATGGCCAGGTGAGGAGATATATATATATACATATATAAATATACCTATATACTGGAAGTGTGAATTCATAAAAGGGAAAGTAAAAGGATTGTATTTTTTATATTTTTTAAAGTATTTATCGACAATTTCCAGAGAAAGAAATGATTTAGTAGAACCGGTATCAATTAATAATTTCAAGGGTGGATTTTTTATAGATATAAATGGTAAATTTTTCTTTTCATTAATATTATGAAATTCTACTATGTTATTTCGTTTGATTCCCTGTCCAGAATAAAATCCTGATATTCTTCATTATTATTGATTTCCTCGGAATTTCCTGAACTCATAATGAAATTCTTGATTACTTGGACATACTTGATTTTCTGGAATTAATGGATTAATTTCTTTTGGAAGAGAAAGTTGTTCAGTATTAAAAAGTTCTTCAGAATACCATTTTGAAGTAGAGGGTTGATTAATTGGTTTGCGAACTGTATCGGTTCTTGTTGATGTACTCAACAAGAACCGATACAGTTCAAGAAAAACCAATACCTGGTTTTTCTTGGTTAAGTACAGGTTTTGGTTTCCAAACATTTTGTGGTTTACCAAATACTTGTTGATTTGTGGGGAATTTTCTTATCGGAATATTTTGTCTAGGTTGTATATGAATTGGTCCTGTTGGAAAATTTTGTTTATTTTGAAAATTAGAATTTTGGGGTAAAAATGAATTGTTATAGTAATGTGGTCTCTCAAACCTTGTATTTCTATTATTTATAGCAATTAATTGAGGTTTATGAGACATTTTTTTCTGATTTGTTAAATTATTATTTCCGTTTTGTAAGTATCTAATATTTTCTTCTTGTCTTATAAAATTGACTGCATCTAATAAAGTATCTGGTTGTCTTGTCCGTAACATTAAACCATATGGATTTCTTAAACGTGCCAAAAATACTTGCAGAGCCTGGCGAGTATACATATGTAATTTAAATTTACGATTAATTTACGATTAACAGGATAGATAAATAATTTGAAATTGTGTTTAATAATTTCCTAACTCTGTTATGGAACTGAAAAGGATTTTCATTTAGGTTTTGTCTTAAATTATTTAAATCGAATGATAAAGAAGTTTCGTCTCTTGGATCACTAAAATTTCGAATAAGTTCAATTTTTAATTCTGAAATATTGGAACAATCACTAATATTTATGACCTCTCTAGCAGGGCCTTTTAATTTGCTAATAATTGTTCGAAATATTAATTTATTTTGTATATTTTCTACATTAACTTTGTCAAAAAAACCGTCTACAATACTATCAATGCTTTCAATAAAAAAACTCAATTCATTGATATCACCATCAAATTCAGGGATGGTATCCGCGTGCACTTTCAAGAATGTTGAATTTGCCATAGTGTAATTTAATATTTTATCCTCAATTAAAGAATTACTTTTATTATCTTTTATATTTAAATTTTCGATATTTGTAATTAACTTATATAATTCGGAATTTAAATTATTTTCATTTGAGGATGTTGACATAAAATTTTTTCTTTTAATATATATAATATTGAAAAATTTAACTTACAGTACTGATAATTGCATAGTTTTCATCTGAACAATACACTGATATTATTTATTTTATTTATAAAAAAAAAATTTTTTATATATATATTATTATTTTCTTATTATTTTAGATTTAAATGTAAATTTTTTTTTTTTGTGTTTTTAACAATAAATTTAATAAAAATTTAATATGTATATATATTTTTATATATATTTTATATATGTTTATATATGTATATATTTTTATATACTTTTGTGTATATATTTTTCTTTTTAAATATATTATTATTTTTTAGATATCCTCGATGGATTCTAAAATTTTTTTTAATAAAATAAATTTCACTTTTTTTATTAGTTTATTATTAGATTCTTTTTTAGTTATTAACTATTTAGATAGCAGAATTATCCTCGATGGATTTTCTTAACTATCCTACCGACTGCGCCAATTATAATTATTTGTTTTTCATTTATAATTAAAACAAATAATGATACTCCTTTCTAGTACTTTATTAAATGAAAATAAACTGATTACTTCAAAAGTTTGAATACTTTATTAAATGAAATAAACTGATTACATCAAAAAGTCTAAATTACTTCAAAAAGTCTAAATTAGAATTTTTAAGATTCTTCTGTATTTATAGGATTCTTATATAAACAATTATGTTTTTAAATATTTTAGAACAAACTAGATATTTATGCTTTTATTGATTAAAACAATGATTCAATTAAAATTTGAAATATTCTTAATAATTGTGAAATAGGAAAT
Source organism: Empis stercorea (assembly GCA_949752835.1). Taxonomy (NCBI): domain Eukaryota; kingdom Metazoa; phylum Arthropoda; class Insecta; order Diptera; family Empididae; genus Empis; species Empis stercorea. Next base: position 15,326 of record CATKHZ010000019.1, on the reverse strand, counting down.
AAATAAGAATGCTTTACATTAATATGATTCTGAATAATATAAACAAAAGTTAATTGATTTTAACATAAGCAAAGCTTAGCTCTAACATAAACAAAGCTTAAGATAAATAAAAATATCATGATTCAATTATGATTAATTTATGTAGTATATATATGTATGTAAATATCTATATTCATTTCATAAATATAATTCGGATAAGGGGTGAACGTATCTTTTAGATGAGCTGCGAAAGTTTCCGCTTTTTCAGAGTCACTTTTTGCCCAGTTTCCATTTTTCATTTTTATTGGTGGTATATGTATTTGTGGTTGTTTTAACTTTATGGTTGCCTTCCATAGGGAAAAGTTCGTTGATTCTGATGGCGATAAGTTCCGAAGGTAGTTTTGCACAGATTCGTTCTTTAGTTTGTAGAGTAGTGATTTTAACCCTTTGACTACTTTGTTAAATTTCGCTTTGTCCACAGGAGCCCTAGTTTGCTGCCATATTTTCCTAAGTTTCGTTTCTCTTCTATCTTAACCTTTACAGTTGTTGGTAGTGTCGAATATATATTGTTCGTTATTTGTGGTGGTGTTGCTTCACTACTTGCTTCTATTAGTACTGAGTTTTCTTAACTGCATCCGAAATTTGATCAGGAGTTTTTAATGGGATGTTAAGTTAAAAATTGTTGTCTACTATATTCCTAAATTCTTGCCAGTTGGTATTTCTAGAGTGAAGCCGAATATCTTTGTTTTTTAATATTATTTTAGTAGTTATTGTTATGATGACTGGGGAGTGGTCCGATGACAACTCTAAGCACGATTCAGCTAAGGTGTTATTTACTGGAATTCCTTTTGTGATGCTGAAGTCTATTAAGTCCGGGGTTTTTCTTAAATCCGTGGGCCAGTAGGTAGGTTGTCCAGATGATATACTACTGAGCCCACATTTTTCCATTGCTATTCTTAGTTGTCGTCCTTTTTGCGTTATGGTTCTGGATCCCCAATGCATGTGCTTAGCATTGTAATCATCACCAGCTAAGAACCTATTTTCAAGCGTTTTGAAGTAATTGATGTATTGAGTATTGTTGATGTTGTGTTTTGGTGGGCAGTATAGTGATGAAATTGTTAGTTGACCATTCCAGTCTTCAATAGAGACACTCGTTGCTTGTAAATGATTTTTTTCATATTTTGAAAGCTCATGGTGTTTGATGAGTTTTTGATGATTATGGCTGTTCCACCGCGGGCTGTGCCGTCCGGATGATTTGTATGATAAATATTGTAATTATTGATTTTTAAGAAACTTTTATTTGTAAAGTGTGTTTCTGATATTAGTAGTATATCTATTTTATGTTGAATTAAAAATGTTTTTACCTCATGAGCATGTTGTGACAAGCCATTGGCGTGGAATTGTTTAGAATTTTGCAAATAATTAAATTAATATATAAAAGAAAAGAATATTAAAGAAAGAAAAAGAAATCTTTACTGTATAAACTTTACTGTGTTAGCGGATTTAGACTATACGATGTGAACGACTCGAGATCTAATTGAAAGATGTGGTCAACTGACAAACATTTTGTTCAGCGATCGATTCCTGACATGCGCAATATTTCTTTTTTTTTAAATAAATAAAATATTATAAATTTTTGTATTTATTATTTTTTAACTGAAGTCGACAAATTAAATTTAGCAACACATTGTAAGTGTTGAAATTTTATACATAAATTCAAGTCAAGAAAACTAATTAAAAAAATGAAATTTATATAAGTAATTTATATAAGTAATCATTTTATTACTTGAAATTCAAGTGACTCGGTGGCTTAACTGGTACTATGGTCAACTGACAAACATTTTGTTTAGTACGGTTATAAGATACAAGTATGGTTTCAAGGCCATATTTTCAATGTTTATTAACTTTATTTGTACATTTGAAAAATTATGCAAAATAATAATTGCAATAAAAATTAATTGCGTAACACTGCTTATTTATATTATTTATCGTACTACGTTATCTTATTTATTTATATTTATTTATATTAAAATCAAAGTTAAAGAATTAAAGTAAAAAAATCATCAAAATCGAAACAACCAAAGTGAAAAAATCATGAAAAGCGAAACATAACATAACCAAGTAACCAAAATGAAAAACGAAAGTGAAACAACCAAAGTGAAGCAACCAAAGTGAAAAAAATTATCAAAAGTGAGATAACAACGAAAGTGAAACAACCAAAGTGAAGCAACAAAAGTGAAAAAAATTATCAAAAGTGAGATAACAACGAAAGTGAAAAAATCCTCAAAACTGAAGCAACCAAAATGAAAAAATATAAAGACAATTTTTTTAATTTTTAATTTTTTTTATTTTTTAAAATAAAAAATGAATATTACAATATGTATTACAAAAATTATTACAAAATTAATATACAAAAAATTAATCTCGGCACCCTGTCCTATGGCTTTTGTAGCGTTCATTACTCAGCATGTCACCTTGCTCGCCGTGATCCCCAGATCCTGCCCTGCAATTACAATTATTTGTTCTGAAAAATAAATTTATTATAAATAATCATAATATGTACAAACTTACTCGCTAATAAGAGTTGTTCTTAAATCATACCTAGAATCGTCTAATTCTGACGACTCTGATGCTGCTGGTATCTCTGTTGTTGTTGTTGATGTTGTTGTTGATGATGTTGTTGGAGACTGTGCTGTTGGCCTTTTATGGGCCTTCCTTGGGCGGCTTGTTGTGACCGGAATCAATTCATCTTCTGTTTCCATGGATGATTCCGGTTTTTGGAAAGGGACAAAATTGCGAATCTGCACAGCACTCCAAATGTTGTTGTTGGAAACGATCCTTGTGTCCCTGTTATTCGTCAAGAACTCCATTTTAACATCTTTGGTCTCCTGACCGAAAGATGATGAAATTACACATGTAAGAATGTAAAACAGTAAATTCATAAATTTCATCATGAATTGTTTTTTTGTTAAATTATAAACAATAACTTTGGAATAAACTTTTGAAGTGATTAGAAATAAATTTAAATTTCGAATTTATACCCTATAAATGCTTACCTTTGCAATATATTATTCACAAGTTTTTAAAAAAATATATTTAATTTAATTTATTATATTTATACTGAATATGCAAAAAAAATCTTTATGTTTAATATATGTATATACATATATAATATTCATAATAATATATATTAATATATTTTAGAAAAATTATATAAAATATCATATTAAAATAATCTTTTTGCTTCAAAAAATAATTCTAGACATATTCAATATTATTTTGTAATACTCAGGAAACACGCGCACAAAATTTTCACACTCAAAAAAGATAAACACGCGCAAAAAAAAATGAAATTAAATTGAAGCCGTAATTATAAACTTTTTTTTGCCTGATACTAAAAATATTTTATGAGAAATCAAAATTAAATTACTTCATTTGCAATGACTTAGGATATTTCCAAATTTGTGTAAAAAATATAATACTTTTTTTGTATATTCAGAAAATTGTACCAAATATAAAACTTTACTGTGTTAGTGGATAAACTTTACTGTGTTAGCGGATTTAGACTATACGATGTGAGCGACTCGAGATCTAATTGAAAGATATGGTCAACTGACAAACATTTTGTTCAGCGATCGATTCCTGACATGCGCAATATTTGTTTTTTTTTAAATAAATAAAATATTATAAATTTTTGTATTTATTATTTTTTAACTGAAGTCGACAATCGTGGCTTAACTGGTACCATGGTCAACTGACAAACATTTTGTTAAGCGATCGATTCCTGATATGCGCAATATTTTTTTTTCTTTTTTTTAAATAAATAAAAATATTATAAATTTTTGTATTTATTATTTTTTAACTGAAGTCGACAAATTAAATTTAGGAACATTGTAACTGTTGAAATTTTATAAATAAATTCAAATAAAGAAAATTAATTAAAAAAATTAAATTTATATAATAATTTTATTACTTGAAATTCAAGTGACTCGGTGGTTTAACTGGTACGATGGTCAACTTGTAAACATTTTGTTTAGTACGGTTACAAGATACAAGTACGGTTTCAAGGCCATATTTTCAATGTTTATTAACTTTATTTGTACATTTGAAAAATTATGCAAAATAATAATTGCAATAAAAATTAATTGCGTAACCCTGCTTATTTATATTATTTATCGTACTACGTTATCTTATTTATTTATATTTATTTATATTAAAAACAAAGTTAAAGAATTAAAGTAAAAAAATCATCAAAATCGAAACAACCAAAGTGAAAAAATCATGAAAAGCGAAACATAACATAACCAAAATGAAAAACGAAAGTGAAAGAACCAAAATGAAAAAAATATAAAGAAAAATTTTTTGTGAAATAACACAAAATGAAAAAAAAAACGAAAGTGAAACAACCAATGTGAAGCAACCAAAGTGAAAAAAATTATCAAAAGTGAGATAACAACGAAAGTGAACAAAACCTCAAAACTGAAGCAACCAAAGTGAAAAAATATAAAGAAAATTTTTTTAATTTTTTTTATTTTTTAAAATAAAAAATGAATATTACAATATGTATTACAAAAATTATTACAAAATTAATATACAAAAAATTAATCTCGGCGCTCTGTCCTATAGCTTTGGTAGCGTTGATTACTCAGCATGGCACCTTGCTCGCCGTGATCCCCAGATCCTGCCCTGCAATTACAATTATTTGTTCTGAAAAATAAATTTATTATAAATAATCATAATATGTACAAACTTACTCGCTAATAAGAGTTGTTCTTAAATCATTCCTAGAATCGTCTAGTTCTGACGACTCTGATGCTGCTGGTATCTCTGTTGTTGTTGTTGATGATGTTGTTGGAGACTGTGCTGTTGGCCTTTTATGGGCCTTCCTTTGGCGGTTTGTTGTGACCGGAATCAATTCATCTTCTGTTGCCATGGATAATTCCGGTTTTTGGAAAAGGACAAAATTGCGAATCTGCACAGCACCCCAAATGTTGTTGTTGGAAACGATCCTTGTGTCCCTGTTATTCGTCAAGAACTCCATTTTAACATCTTTGGTCTCCTGACCGAAAGATGATGAAATTACACATGTAAGAATGTAAAACAGTAAATTCATAAATTTCATCTTGAATTGTTTTTTTGTTAAATTATAAACAATAACTTTGGAATAAACTTTTGAAGTGATTAGAAATAAATTTAAATTTCGAATTTATACCCTATAAATGCTTACCTTTGCAATATATTATTCACAAGTTTTTAAAAAAATATATTTAATTTAATTTATTATATTTATACTGAATATGCAAAAAAAAATCTTTATGTTTAATATATGTATATACATATATATTATTCATAATAATATATATTAATATATTTTAGAAAAATTATATAAAATATCATATTAAAATAATCTTTTTGCTTCAAAAAATAATTCTAGACATATTCAATATTATTTTGTAATACTCAGGAAACACGCGCACAAAATTTTCACACTCAAAAAAGATAAACACGCGCAAAAAAAATGAAATTAAATTGAAGCCGTAATTATAAACTTTTTTTGCCTGATATTAAAAATATTTTATGAGAAATCAAAATTAAATTACTTCATTTGCAATGACTTAGGATATTTCCAAATTTGTGTAAAAAATATAATACATACTTTTTTTGTATATTTAGAAAATTGTACCAAATATAAAATTCATTATCGTATTTTATTTTGCGGTCAAATTTATTTTTATAACTTATCCTATACTTTTTATTGCATAATTTTTTCATGTACAAAATAATGTTAATAACCTTTAATAATATGCCCTTGAATTAAAAATCAAGTTTAATTTAATAACATGAGTATCAGTATTATAATTGCATAATTTGAATATGTAAAAAATAATGTTAATAAACTTTGATAAGGAAACATTGAAATATAAAAATCAAGTTTAATTTATTTACAAGTTGTTTTCTATAGACACGTGTTTTTTATTTTTGATAACAAGTTTTGTTTTTATTTTGCAAACAAAACTTTTGTTTACAAAGGCGGAGCTTTAAAAAAGCTGTCAAGCAGTCATGCAATTTTTGTTTTCTTGTTGTTATATCAACAAACATTTCATACATATCTCTTCTCACACATAATGCATCTTCACTATTCTAACTTATTATTTTACTCTAGAATTACGTTTTTGTAATAAAAATACATAATCACATATATAACTAGCAACTCTTTCCGATACACAATTTTTTATACACAAAAGCGTTCATAAGAAAAATATACCGTATTTGTTGTTGCAATTTTACAAAAACAAATACACGCTATTCGACCATGATGCTATATAGTATATACAATATATACAGATATCAAGTTTCTTGTATACATAAAGAAATCAGCAAATATATATACAACAAGTTTTTTTTCCATTAAGTTCATTCTAGTTTTACTTGTCTTGTATACAAATGCATAATACAAAAAATTATTTTATTCATTCACAGAAATCTCATATATACTATGCAAATAATTGTATCTTTTAATTTTAATAATTATAAATAATTGTACACAATCATCTTTTCGATTGCATACACAAATTACCACAAATTGCTTTTCACTGTTGTGGCAAAATTTTTTACAATATATGTAATATGTATATATATATACTATATTTTGTGGATGCAAGAAATAATGGTACATAAACCCTATGCATATCCACAAGCTAAATAAAAATATAATCTCGTATATTAAACCTCTTTGCAAAAAAAAAACTAAATAAAAATACCTTAATGCATAGTATCGTTTACAAAACAAAACACAAAAAAAACCAAGGTCATATTATTCATTCACCAAAATCTCATATATAAAACAATACTATGCAAATAATTGTATCTTTTAATTTTAATAATTGTACACAATGATCTTTTCGATCGCATGCACAAAATTACAAAATATCGCCTTTCACTTTTGTAGCTCCATTGCATACTATTTGCATATACACAAAACCATTAATCACTAATTAATCAATGGCGCCTCATTAATGGCACCTATTAACCACACCATTGAACACCATTAACCACACCCTTAAACGCACCAATTAACCACACCATTTAACCTAGTGAAACCTGACACCCATTGACCACACCCAAACTCTTTGGTGATATATGGCCGATTTAGTTCCCTGCACATCGTGGCCCCATAACTACTAATTTCATATTTAAGTTATCCACAACCTAATTCTTTACCACAAATTCTAGAAAACCCAGCCTCTGCGAGTACTAATAATACATGTCCTACTACCTCACAACCTAAACAAACAATAACACCTATTAACAATAGCCAACCGAAATCAGACCTAGATCCATTGATTTGTAATAGCAATAGCGTTAGTAATAATAACAAATATGCTAATTTTGTCCAAGGACAAACAGTGCAACCATCTACTTTTAAAATTGTACCATCAACTTCTTCACAACATGACTTTACAAACTCTTACATAAGCCAACAATCAGAACCACTTCTTGACCCACTTGTACCACCTGTCGTGAAATTAACTAACACATCAGCATCCGATGAAAACCGAGGTCACTATATACTATCCCGTCTTAGAGACTATAATACATTTCATAATATCAGACTTTATCTTGCTTACTTACATAAACAAGATAGCACGGTATGTATTGATGGTAAAACAAAAACAAATATTAAAGTTTTAATGCAACAGGACGGCTTTCCTATAGAATATAATACTTTAAAAAATATGTTCGTCCGTTATCACGATTATTTGGGTATAAGTGACCGAGAAGTTACCAAAGATTTAGAAGCTTATCCTTCTCACTTAAATTCTAAAAGAATTATAAATCTGCAAAAATCTAGAAAAGACTTGGACAAGTTCTTTCGTCCCCTCCCATCACAAGAAAGGAAAAAGTCCACATTCTGGTAATGACAATTTAATATAAATGTCTACTAATAATAATAGTATAAATATTAATAATAAACCTTTAATTAATAATATTAATACCTTCCCGTTTTCTAAAACTGTTCACCTAAGTAATAAAACTATTAAAAAACCTATACAACCCATAAGAATCCTTTGGCTGAATGACTCATTTAAAGACGAGGAAATTCTAGATTCGAATTGGACAATTTACAGATGTGATAGGGACTATGCTGCAACTGGCCTCTCTAGAAAAGGCGGTGTCCTTATTGCTGTTCGCAACTGCGTAACTAGTGAAATAGTAAATACCACTTCTTCGCACTTTTTTTAGCATAAAATAGTAAGGTTACACTGTGGTAATAATTATATATATATTTATGCAGTATATATACCCCCGAACTCCGACGAGTCTAAGTATGAAAATATTTGCACGATAGTACGATCGGTTAATAATAATTTAAAAGATAATGATCAGCTATTTATTTTTGGCGATTTCAATCGCCCTAACTTATTTTGTATTCCGGACGCGTGTGATAATAATCTATTACCTATTAACTTCGCCGATGATATTGATTTTAACCTAATCAGCACTTTTGGTAATGAGCTTCAGCAGGTGGTTCGCAATCCCAATAGTAAAGGTAAATGGTTAGATTTAATTTTCACTAACAATTATGACTATGCAATGGTTACTCTTGCTACTGACAATGAGAATATTTTCTCTAATTCAATTCATCATTCAGCTATTGTGTTTGAAATTCCCACAGCAGATAAATCTTTTACCAAATCTTACAACAACTCAATTGTATATGATTTTAAAAATGCTTACTTTTATAGCATTAACCATTATCTCTCTTTAATTAACTGGACCAGCACAAGTCTGGATATTGAAAATGCAGCTATTTATTTTCAAAATATCCTTCTAGATATAATTGATAAATATGTACCTAAAATTGTGAAAAACATAAGTTGTATGAACCATGGTTAGACTGCGAACTCAGATTGCTTCGCAATCAAAGGAATAAATTATATAAAAAAATGAAAAGAAGAGAATATATCAGTATGGATCTGAAACACAAATACAACAAATTATGTTCAAATTTTTCAAAACGTTCACGTGAATCATATGACAAATATGTACATAAAATGGGAGAAAATATTATACACGACCCAAAAAAATTTTATGATTTCGTTAATATGAAACGTAAAACTTCAGGGTATCCTGGCTCTATGTGTAGAAATAATTTACAGTCATCGTCTCCAAATGTCATATGCGATATGTTTGCTGATCGTTTCAAGACGTTTTTCACCTCGACACAAACTCTTTTTTTTTTTTTTTTGATTTTTTTGTTGATAATGAAACCTAGACACAAACTCTATTTCTACAAATTTTTAATTATATCTAAAGTTCAGTATTTTGCTCCAGTGAAATGAAATTTTAACGCGATCTCCAAAAATTAAGATGACGTCATTACGTAACGGTACTTTATGACGTCACGACTCCGAATAATGATGTCATTTTACCCGCAAACGCCATCTCGTGGCCGAAAAATACATTACAAATTTTTAAAAAAATGCATATTTTTGCCATTTTCTCCTTAACGGTAAATTGTAGGATCCCAATTGTTTGTTAAATAATGAAATTCTTTTGTTGATAATGAAATTCCCTATATTCTGAAAAAAAAACTTTTAATTTTTTTTTTAAGCAGTCGTCTAAAACTACAAATTACTAGATATAGAGGTGTAGTGAGTATTTTACCGTTATTATCTTAACGGTAAGCATTAATTTGATTTTTTTATTTAGTGTAATAGAGCAAAGCTTTAGAATTTTTTTTAAATCAACTTGTTCTAACAAAAGTCTTTTTTAAAAATTTGTAATGTATTTTTCGGCCACGAGATGGCGTTTGCGGGTAAAATGACATCATTATTCGGAGTCCTGATGTCATAAAGTACCGTTATGTAATGACGCCATCTTAAAAGCTCGGGCCCGTTATTCGGAAGTACAGACAAAAACAATATAAAAGTATATAAATTTTTATATTTCAAAACCTTAACCTATCCCAATATCTAACCTAGTTTTAATTTTTCCCTCTTTTTTTAATTTAATTCAAAGTATATAATAAATAATTTTTTTTGGTTACAGATTCATTGATATTAAATAATATAACATAAAAATTTTCGTTGCACAAAAATTTTATTTCTCTAAGTATAAATTGCAAATTGTGCGTTTTTATCAATTTGTAATTTATAAGTTCATATTAAAGTTTTCTTAGCGTGAAATATAATACATAGAAGTGTATTTATATAAAGTAAATTCAAATAAAAAATAGGGTAACAAAATTAATTACGGAGTAAAGTTTTAAGTTGCTTTAATTTGACACAAAACTGTGTAAAGAAAGTGCAGAATAAAATTTTGCACTAAGTTGCCACAGGGCTGTGTAAAAACAAAGAAACTTAATAAAAAATTTTAATATAAGTGTTAAAATTTTAATAAAATTTGCTTTAACTAACCAACAAGATTTTTCGTTACCCTATATTTGCATTTTGTGATACATATATACATACATATATACATATATACATATATATAAAATGATATATATATATATTTTCAAAATACGTTTGAACATTTTTATATAAAATATTGTTGTCAACTTTTAATTGATATTAATATTAATATTTTAAATGACGTACGTAAGTTTCATTAGAACAAAGCACGTTTTTTTTGTAAAAGCATTCGGATTAAAAAAATTTTCTATTAAGAAAATATTTTAGAAAATTTTATTTAATTATTTGTAAAGAAAGTGCAGAATAAAATTTTGCACTAAGTTGACACAGGGCTGTGTAAAAACAAAGAAACTTAATAAAAATTTTTAATATAAGTGTTAAAATTTTAATAAAATTTGCTTTAACTAACCAACAAGATTTTTCGTTACCCTATATTTGCATTTTGCGATACATATATATATATATATACATATATATAAAATGATATATATATATATTTTCAAAATACGTTTGAACATTTTTATATAAAATATTTTTGTCAACTTTTAATTGATATTAATATTAATATTTTAAATGACGTTTCATTAGAACAAAGCACGTTTTTTTTTGTAAAAGCATTCGGATTAAACAAATTTTCTATTAAGAAAATATTTTTATTTAATTATTTGGGAATGAATAATTTTTTTACATAATTTTAGTAGTTAGGAAACTTATTTTTAATCCTGATAATTTACGAGTCTCAATAGGAGCAGCTCGACAATATCTAAATGAAACTCGCAATTCAGGAGGCATTGGAAGTTCGAATACATCAAATAACAGTCAAGCAGTCCTAGGAGATCAAATGCTGACTTTAATAACAACAATGATGAAAAAATTGGACGGAAATGGGCTACAAGCGGAGCAACCCAACAAAAATAAATTTAGTAATAATTATAGAAATATTAGCAATAATAATAATATTATTAATTTATTTTTTTATTATTCATTTTATTTTCTGCATTATCTACAAAATTTTATTATTACATTGTTTTTTTTTTTTTACATTTAAATTATTAGTAAATATATATATATATAGCTTATATTTTATTTTATAAAAATTATAATCTTTCTATATTTAAATTCATCCTTTTTCCACACTGTGTGATTAAATTATTACTTTGAGAATTAAATAATATTTTGTAATTTAATTTATTTAATATTAAATTTACTAAAAAAAATTTTGACCAAATAAAAATTTTGACAATAATATAATATTTTGAAGATAATTAAAGAAAGAAAAAGTTATGCTTTCTATGCAAACAGGTTGCATTGTTGAAAGCAACAAAAAAAACATTTACAATGAATTTAAGTAATTAAGGGGTACACAAAATTAGGAACTACAAAAAAGTAAGAAATAAAACAGAGGAAAAGAGGGAGAAAGAAAAGGTAAAAAATGAAATTAAGTTTCAGCAATACAAAACGCAGTACAAAACGCAAGAAGAAAAAAATGACTAGCACATTAAATTATAAGCCGAATTAGATTTTTAATTTCATCGTGGTTATGTTCAAATAGCCAAGATTTGATATTTTTAAGAAGCCAGAAGCTGTAATTAAAATTCACAATGTCAATTGGTAACAAGTTATAAAGCCGTGGCGCGATTACCATATAAGAGCTCAGGAAATGTTGAACATGATGTGGAGGTACAATAGCTAATCTTCTATAATTAATTCTAAGGTTATATATATCAGAGTATCTAAACTGCATACAGTCAATTCCACGAAAATATTCCTTTAGAACTCTAAAATAAAATAGATGCTTTAATGGTAGAATCTTCAAAGATTTAAATAAATTAAAAGATGAAACTCTAATATTTTTTTTAAGAATTATTCTTACGATACATTTTTGTTGTGTAATAAGAGGTTGTAACAAATTATTATGAGTACCACCCCAATTAATAATTCCATATTGGAGTTTCGAATTAAAAAGACCATAGTAAATCATAGTTAGTAATTTGGGTGAGCAAAAGTCTTTGAGATGATAAAATTGCCTAATTACGGAGTAAAAATATTTTTTTAGAATTGAAGTATGCTCAGACCACTTAAATTTAAAGTCTATTGTAACACCCAAATACTTGAAAGACTAAACCGGATCTATTATAAAACAGCCAGAAGCACATACATTAGATTCCTCAAAATTATGACACGTATGATCATAATTATTATTTATATTAAATTTACTACAATTTGCACAATGATAAACTAAATTATCAACTAAAGGTACTGAACCAGTAAGACTGAAAAACATTACTTTAGTTTTTTCACTCAATAAAAGTTTATGAGCACAAAACCAATGTCTTAGCAGTTCTAAATCAAAATTAATGTCACAAACAATACCAAAGACTGAATCAGCAGTATAAGAACAAGCAACATCATCAGCAAACGCAGTTAACTTACCCTTAAATTTTTGCAAAAAAATAGAATTGAAAAAAATTAAAAATTAAATAGGACCTAGATCCTTGAGGAACTCCTAAGATCCTTGAGGAACTCCTAAGCAAATGTTTTTTAAATCACTATGAATTCCATTAATTCTTACAAATTGCTTCCTACCAGTAAGATACGAAGAGAATAAATTAAAGAAATTGCCACGAAAACCCGCCATATGTAATTTGTTTAATAAGATGTCATGATTTACTGAATCAAAAGCTTTTTTAATATCAATAAAAAGTGCCGCATTTTTAAGTTTCTTATTTAAACCTACATAAATTTCAGAACAGAATTTTAAAAGCGCATCTTCAGTTGATTTACCATTACGAAAGCCATATTGTAAATTACTAAAAAAGTTAGATTTATCTAAAAAGCAAAGCATTCTTGATTTAATGGCTTTTTAAAATATTTTCGAAAAAACACTTAACATAGAAATAGGACGATAATTATCTATAATGCTTCTGTCACCTTTTTTAAAAAGCGGTATTACCTCAGCTACTTTCATAGAATCAGGAAAAATACCTTCAGCAACACAACGATTTAAAATTACTGTAAGTATATCAACAACATTGAGAGCAATTTTTTTTAGAACAATATTCGAGATACCAAAATTAGCTTTCGAATTAGAATTATCAAGCTGCATAATTAATCTAAAAAGTTCCAGTGAAGTGATCGGTTCAAAAAAAAAAGCTTTGTTGGTGATAGACGTCATTAACTAAGTCATAATTATTTTCATTATTAATAGAACTAAATTCATTAGAAAAAATACTAGTATCAGTAAATTTATTATTAAATAGATTAGCCATTTCTTGATTATCATTTGATTCAATACCATCAACAACTATACTTTTAATAGTTTCACCTTTAGATTCCTTTCGGTTTAATATATTATTAACAATTCCCCATTCTTTTTTTGCGTTACCCTTAACTGTAGCAAATTTTTGGATATAAAATTGTTCTTTTGTATTTTTAATATCAATCCTAAGTTCTTTGCAAAAATTCCTGTAATTATTTTTTAAAACCATGTTGTAGGGATTCATAACACATTTTTTACCTAATTTACGTTTAACTTCAATTTTCTTTAGTAAATTAGATGTCATCCAAGGCTTAAGAGGCTGTAATTTACTCTTAAATTTAGTCTTTTTTTCAGTACATTCAGTTATATGTAATAATAACACATTTATAAATTTATCAAAAGCCCGAGAAGCATTATTTTCACTATAAATATTCATTCCAATATTCGAATCTTAACCTAGAATTTAGTTCTTCAAAGTTAATGACAGATGAATCAAATTTTGAGTAATTAATGTTTGTATTACTTTTTTTTACACCAAGATTACTCAACACTAAATAAGACATGACATGGTCAGAAATACCATGATCATAAGTAGAGCTATGCAAATTGCAGTTGATAGGTGCGCTGAGCCTGACAAATATGTGATCAATACAAGAATAAGACACATTAGAAATCCGCGTTGGAGAATTAATACAAGATTCAAAACCATAAGATGAGAATAAGCTTAAATAAGCATCAGTATCATAAGAATCACATAAAATATCTAAATTAATATCACCCAAAACTATGAAATTACGGGAATTAACCGTATGCAAATATTTTGATAATTCATCCAGAAAAACCTTATTGTTAAATTTATGAAACCTATATAGACAAAGAAACGCAAACTCCACATTTTGAATTATACAATTAATTCTTAGTGCATCTGCACTAATGAAATTAACATTCAACATTTCACAATGAATATCCATTTTAACAAAAACCAGCACACCACCAGCAGCGTAAACATTGTTACATATAATCAGGAATATTATAAAAAGAAACTTCACAATCAAAAATCCATGTTTCGGTTAAAAATATCAAATCTGGCTTATTTGGTAACGAATTAACATAAAGTAGGAACGAGTCAAAATTCTTTCGCATGCTACGAATGTTTTGATTGATTATAGAAATATTATTAAAATAATTTGGGTTATGAAAAACACTATTACAATATTCACTATCAGATATACACAAAGGAATACAGTTAAAATTATCTGATAAATCTAAATTATCAGAATTTATCATTAAAACAAATTAGACTTAAAAGTATTGAATTTACGGCAGATTATTAAGATTGTCGATCGATCTAATTTTCACAGCTGAATCATTATCCTTTTTCCTCAAGTAAATGTTATCATTTTCAACCCATAAATATTTATATTTTCTTTGACGTTTGGCTTTTCTAGCTTCAACAAGAAGTTTTCTAGTCTCATCAGAGTAGCAAGCATTAATGTAGATTTTATTATCTTCAGCACAATTACTGAATATTTGAGTATTTAATTTACGAAGGCAACCAAATTTACTTTTCATAACAAGTTTCTTTGTGTGTAAAGAAACAAATTTTAGGCAAATAATTTGTGTGAAGCTATTGTTTGCAGTCGAATTATTAGAAATGTTACTAGACTCTG